>PVJA010055863.1:0-11016 GCA_004027025.1 Myocastor coypus
TTTTTTTTCAGCTTTCATCTAAAGTCTGAATGTCCCAGATATGTGTTTTAATCTGTTTCATGCATTCTAATTCTTTCCTGTATTGTTCACTCAATGTTTCCATCATTTTCCTATTTCCTTCTGTTTTTTTCTTTGTGTCTTCCTTAGATGTATGAAGGACATCCTTCATGATTGTTGTCATTTCCCTTTTTAACTGATTAATTATTTCTGATCTTACTTCCTCCATACCCTGATGGTGCTGTTTCTTTACTTCAGTTGCTATCATCTCTGGTATTTCAGGTGTGTAATTTTCACGTTTTTCTGTGACCTTGTGTCCCAGACTTGTTTTGGGTGGGCTAGAGGTCTGAGATTTTCTTTTGTTCCTTCCTTTTGTCATCTTTTGCAGTGATTATAGATAGGCAGGTTAGAGGTCAACAAGGCTCTTCAGAGTGTGGGAGCACAGGGTAAGCCCACCAAGCTTCTGCAGTGTGTGTTTCAATGTGGTTTCTACCTCATTAAAAAGAAAGTTCAGGCTGCAGTTCAAGAAGGATCTGATGATGATGGATGCAGTTCAAGTTGTCCAAGGTTGTCTTGATGGAGGATTGGCACAGGCTAGGACTCCACACAGTTCCTGCACATTGCTATGGTAGTTCTGACTTCCCAGTGGTCTTCAGTGTGAAGAGTGACAGCATGAATTGTCAAACTGTGGTTGCAAGCCTAATGGGGTGTGGTTATGCTTGTCTGCAATAGTGTTCAGGGTAATGGGGTGGGGTGAGAAGTGAGTGGCCGGAAGCACTGTGTTAGTTACTTTTTACTTGTTGCTCGGACAAATGCCCGACACTCAAGATGAAGGAAGGAAAGGTTTATTAATTCACAGTTACTGGAGGTTTCAGTCCATATTCGGCTGGCCCAATGCTGAGTGGAGCAGGGTGGAGAGTATCCAGTTCATGGCGGTGGAACAACAACAAAAATGGTGACAGAGGTAGCCAACCGAACACGGCAGCAGAGCAACAGCAACAGCTCAAGTCTGTCTCTCTGTCTCTCTTTATATTACATTCAGCCTCTCCACCTCAGCCTCCGCCTTAGGCTACACGCATAATCCCAGAAGTACTTAGACCCGTAATCCCATCAGTACTAAAACCCATAATCCCAGGGATCATGGATCAAGTGTCATACTCTAGAAGTCCCCGGCCCCTGCCTCATGAGGCTTTGTGGGAACAACTAGACATAAACCATAATAAGCACAAAGTCTGCCATGAAGGATGGAGAGGCAGTGGCCAGAGTAACAGGTCTCTCCAGTGATCTTCTGGATCAGCAAACCCTGGGGTTGGGGTACGGGTACGGTTGAAGGCTGCTGGGTCTCCCTGATAGTCTGAAGGGCCCCTATCAATTATTCTCTCAAGAAATACTAAAGAAAGTACCAGTCCCATTTTACATATCATATGTGTCATTTGTAGTCATCCAAACACATTATGAAGTATCATTTTATTATCTGTTTAAAGAAGACAAGACAGAAACACTGGGCATTGAATCAGCCAAGTTCACAAAACTAATGCCTGGCTCTGCCCTGATTTGAATTGATTCAGTATGATTCCATATGCCCTACTTTGTCCATGTCTTTCTTTCTAAAAATATAGAATTCCTAGTATTTCCCTTAGAACTCCAGAATAATTACATCTATATCTTTCTGAAATCCTAAAATAAATATCCTGCAGTCGGAAGAAAGGCTTTCATATGGAAGCCATTCTGTTCTTATTCATTGAAGATGTGCATAATGGAGTTATCAGCCAGTTGTTTCAATCTAAAAACAGAAAATTCAATTGCTTTAAAAGTCAAATTTTGCAAGAAAAGTGTACATTAGTTATACTGAGAAATATTTTAATTTAAATTTTTGTTAAACACAGCATAGTCATCCAACTATTATTGTCAGTTTCCATACTCAGCTAGGTACTGTATGTTTTAGGAGTTTGCACATTTTGTCCATAAAAGTTTCCTTGAAATGGTAGAGCTTATATTAAAAAAAAAAATCTTTGAAAAGAGCAACTCGGTATAGGGAAAACATTCATTTTATGGAACATGACTTGACAAGTTAGAGGTCTTTTTCTAGACACTGAGCTTCATTAAATCAAGGGTAATAGCACAGTCTAATGCCTGACAGTTTGCATCTTTCATATTTAATTTAAATTTTTCTGCACCATCTATTCCTACTGGTGTATAGCCATCTGATTTTCTGTTAAATGAAAAATCTGAGTTCTTAGTGGTCAGTTCTGAAGATCAGGCATTATATTTTTCCTCACACATATCTTGAGGTGTCAACATTTTTCATGCTGATTAAATCTCTTGTCACATAGCTAAGTAATAAAACATAGGTCGATCATGTGACTTGAGTTACCACACAGTGTGTTTGTACAAATTTCCCTTTGATGGGGAAAAGTATGCACTTTGACATGGCACCATCTAAATTTGTATCCTGCCTGACTATGTTTAGTTAAAAGTTTACAAAACTTACAGGCTTAAAGGTGCAGCTGATATTTATGAACAAATAAATTTGTCATAGAGAAGAAGTATTTTATAAACACAGGTATTCTCCAGCTCACAATATCTGCCAAGCATGAATGACAAGAATGTTTTCACTTTTACAGGAAATCTATAGTTTAGTACAGTACAAATAAAGACAAACAAACTGGTATGTGGAATTATTAAAAGGTTTACATTTATTTCAGCAGGTAAATGCAGTTTTACTGTACGAGCTTAAAGAATATGAGAAGCTGTAATTTTCTAAGGTTAAATAAATGAACAAATATGTACACAGAGCCAAGGCTACCCTATACAAATATTATTCTCCAGAATATTCCAAGTATGTTAGCAGATTATTCTTTTTGCTCCAGATTCTGTGAAGAAGGTACCAACTAAGCTTCTCCAAAAGGATAAATCTAACATTCAAATACTGGATTTAGAGAAAAGATTAGATTTGCTGCAGATCTATAACCCAACTTTTGTCTATTCTGTTCTGTTTTGTCTCATGCTTATCCTTAGGCATGGCTTCTAAGAAGTCTTTGTCATTTCTTCAAATCTTCACATTTATAGCTTAGATGGAAATCTTTGGTTTGTTTGTTTTGAATCTATAAAATGTTGAGAACTGGGTATTTTGCAAGCAAAAAACAAGGAAGTTAATAAGTTTGCTCAGGAATCTGAGGTTCAGGGACACAATGAATCATTGAAAATACGTAGACAGAAAGACATGAGCTGGCACAAAGAGTTCACTCACTCAGCAGATCCACTGCTAAGGAGAGAAGGAAGAATGAGGGCTGGATGGAAACTAACATCCAAGGGGATAGTAATTTCCCCTCTTACCTTATCATGTGTTTACAAACGTAAGTAGTATTGCTTACATTCTAGAGAATGCAAGTGGTTTCCTCTCTGGCAGGTATACATGCCTAGAGGGTCACTCTGGAACTAGCTGAAGTTTGCAACTATATCCTCAAGAAAATTATCATTTAAAAGAAACAGAATTTTTTATTTGGTATCTTACCATAGTTTTCTGTGTTTAAGACATATGTGCTCTTCACCCACTTTTTTAAAACTTCAGCATCCTCTAACACAAAGTCTAGTAGCATATACGCTTGGAAGTTCTGTAAAAATATCTTCTCAGGAGAATAGTATGCTTTTTCTATTGAAGGTTGGTTCAGCATATATGCTTGCTTTATCATTTTTGTATGCCTCCAATATGTGTCTGCTGCTTTGCCAAATTTCTTAACATTATTTTCTAGATTTAAAAGTGGTAGGTCTTCATCTCTTATTTCAATAAACGAAAGAAAGAAACCAAAACATTTAAAAAGATAGACTATTGCCGGGCGTGGTGGCTCACGCCTGTAATCCCAGCACTCGGGAGGCTGAGGCAGGAGGATCGGTGTGAGTTTGAGACCAGCCTGGGCTACAAAAGTGAGCTCAAGGCCAGCCACAACTGCATAGTGAGACCCTGTCTCAAAAAGACAAAAAAAAAAAAAAAAAAAGATAGACTATTTTAAAAGATTGTACTGTCCAAAATATTGGGCTATGTTCTAGAGATTGTACATATTGGCCAGATTTATATTCAGTTGTTTCTATTTTTAAAACAGTGGTATCAAAAATAAAGAGTAGATGTAAAAGGCTAATGGCCTTTTGGTTAATGGGTTATTGGCTAGATGTAGACCATAGACAAGGGAGAATTAAGTGTGACAGAGATATGAAAAGCAATTATTTTCAAATTAGTATTAAAGATGAATTTCCTGAAATAATACATTAAGTATAGGTTTAAAATTTAAATTTACCAGAATAATGAAAGTAATTTGATTCAAAAGAAAATAGTTTTTACCTCATTATTTTAAACATCTATGCAATGAAAACTATCAACCATTCTTTCATGTGTTGGTATCCTAAGTTTAGATGTTTTTTTCAAATATCTATCACAAAATGTCATTGTGTGGGGACTTTCTGTAATAAAATAACTCTTCTTTTTGTAGGTTGAGATCTTCTAGGATTATATTGCTGGACTTACATTTTGTGTAAGTTTCAATTTGTTTTGAGATGTAACTATCCAAAATTTGAAACAAGCAATATTATGCTAACATTCTGATTTCATATAGTTCAGATCTAGCATAAGATACTTAAGCAATTTCAGGCAGTATATGTAGTACGTCTTATACACAAAGGAGTGTCATGAGGTGGAAAGAGGAGCAACCTAGGAGAGAGGGTGGTTTAAAGCAGGCTACTGGCTGGATACAAGAGGGAGTGCATAATCAAGACACCTGGGAGAAGATGAAGAGAAAACTATGATGCTGTGAAGTGCAAGGAACTGAGAGAGAAAAGAACCTGAGCAGGTTGGAGGAGCAGTAAAAGGTGAGTCTGGGTTTGGGGGCCACAGAGCTGAGGGCATAAGCAAGACAAGGTCAGGTACAATGGTGGAAGTGAACTCAGTAACAATGTGCAGATTTCATTGCATAAATGACACAATGTCATGCGGAAGTTAAAGCATAAGTGCAACAGTGTCATATGTACAAGCAAGCAGCCACAGTTTCAATTTTAGCTTTAAGTTTATGCACATTATTTATTTCCCTTATCTTGGAAATTGGAAAGCAAATGCAACTTCTACCAGGTTGATGTGAGAATTGAATGTTTATACATATGAGATTATAATATATATCCATCCATAGTACTGTTTGTTAACTAAATTTTTTCTTAAAAAATCTTTTCTTTCTTTCTTTATTTGTTTGATATAGGGTCTCACTATGCAGCTCAGATTCATAGTGGTCCTCTTGTCTCAGCTGCCTCAGTGCTGGAATTACAGACACGTGCCACCGCACATAATTTCAGTATCTAACATGGCAAACCCAGGGTCCTATGGTTAGCTTAACATGTGATATCTGGAAGCAAACTTGGGTCTTTTCTCTTGCCAGGAAGATGCTTAGACCACTAAACTATCTCACAGCCCTTATTTGTTAATTTATAACTAATGTAATTCTTGGTACTAATGTAAAAATAATCATAGGAAACACATTCCAAATAAGAAGATATTTAGTAGGGCTATGGCACATGAGAGTCTATGCTACAGACCAAAATGTTCTTGAGTAGTTCTCAGAGGTTGAGATAATAAAGGTCATTATATTTCATATATATTATCAAAAAAGCTAATAGGACTCACTGAGATGGAGTATATGAGACTCAGGTGAGACCAAAAGACCATGATCAAACATCTGCCCAATACTTGCACCAGTAACTGAGACAGCGAAGATTATTGATGAAGTTGAGTTGCAGTGGGATAGCAAAGGATCAAGAGCCCTCTTTAGATACATTAGGGTCGTGCTTGCTATTCGATATTCCTATGGAGATATTAAGTAGACAATGGTACACAACATGAGTTAAGATTTGAGTATAGCTATAGATTTTAGAGTCACAGCATACAGATGATGTTAAAGCTATTGGTAATGAGCAGGTACAAGTGTGTAAAGATGGAGAATACCATAATAATGCCCATGAAAAGTGAAGGGACTAGAACACCTGAGTGGGGCAACTAGCAAAGGAGCTGTCAGGGTAGTTAGCAGAGTATGTAGACTGCCATACCATGGGAGAACAAAGAAGAAGCTATTGGCAGTGAGACAGAGTGATAGTTCACTATACAATCTGGCATTATGGAAGGCAGTGCCACCTGATCTGAGCAGTAACCGTGATCTAAGAGAAGTTGCTGAGTAAGGCAGAAGTGGGTGATGCAAATGTGGATGTATAGGAGTGGGTTTAAGCAAAAACTGTAGACCCGCCAGAATAAAATATAATTAAGTATTGAATTCATTTTGCAAAGAGCTGTTCCTTGAGAAGTTTTGAAGTATTATCAGGAATGCAATAAAATATAAAAATGTTTGAGTTCTTACATCATAAAACTTATTTATTTATTTATTTATTTATTTATTTATTTATTTATTTAATGTTATGGCTGGCTCAGCATGCTCTGGGGGAGAGGCTGCAGCTGTATGTGATGCTGGGGATTGAACCGAGGTCCTTGTGGTTGCCTAAGGTTGCTTTTGGAGATGCTTTAGACCACTGAGCCATCTCACCAGCCCAAAACTTATTTATTAATAGATACACAAAGTATAGTTTTATAAGATGAATAGTCTGTAGATCTAATGTCCAACTGAGCATTGTAAGTAATACAGTTACATATCTGTTTGGGAATCTTGCTGAATATGCAAATATTTTTACCTGCGTTTGCCATGTACACACTAAATGGTCACTCTGTGAAATGACGAACATGTTCATTTGTTTGAGTACAGCAGACATTTTTATTGTGTATACATCTCATGACTCCTTGTGGTGTACCTTAAATATGTAGAGTAAAAATTTTAAAACAAAGTAAAAATTCTATAAAAAAGAAAACCACATACATAAGAACAGACTAGTGAATAAAAATACTGAATCAGTAAGATAAGCAAACATATAGCAAAAATAATTTATGGGTTAAATCTTATCATAAAAGTACATAACTTGTAATACGTAGGAATTAGTTCCACAGAGGAAGCACAGGTGAATGTGTTTAGTCGATTTGAAGTTAAAGCAGTTAGTAGCCACTTTTAACAACTTCAAATGACAGAGAATACATTTAACTCTAGTGTATTATCCATTAAAGGATAGTTAGCTAGAGCAAACATTTTTAAATTATAATATCATATGTTAAGGCCCATAAAATGTTCATTTCTCTTTATTTAGTATCTCTGCTCCAAGGAATATACCTCAAAGACATAATTTAAGAGGCTAACATACCTTGTGTATTGAGGTCAAGTGTTATAATTGGTTAACCTTTACTCTGTTTGATGCAAATATAGTAAGCTATAAACATTTACAACTTAATTAATTCAAAATAGTACCTAGCACACTACCCAGCTTATAAATATTTTTAATATACATGGACAAAAATAATGGGAAGATGCTCAGAATGCTTGGGAGAGAAACTCTTCAAAGGATTATGCTTGTTTTAGGGCATTGCTCTTCATCTATTTGTGTTCTTTGTGTTCCCCATACAGAGCAGCATATGATTTCCTAGTTCGGAGTCTTCCATGCTTGCACATAGGTCTCAGACTATAACTCTGACAGTGCAGTCACCTTGTCCCTCTCTTCATCACTGTCCAGTGGTGACCAACAAAAACAAATGAATTAGGATAATTATTTATTTTGTGGACTGAATGATTAAGTAAATTATTATTTCTGGATTAGTATGGATAAGATTGTGTGTAACTTGAAATTTGAACTATGCCTTGAGGTAGGAAAAGGAGGTTCCCAGAGAGCTGACGACAGGCCATTGGAGATGAAGTTGAAACACCTGTCAAAACACACACCAGAGCTGCACAACTTGGGCTCAGCATTTACTGTAAATGCTTTGCTGAAAAAACAGGTAGTCAGGGCTGTACCACAGACTTTTTTCAGCTTAGCTCTGAGAGCCAGATGCAGAAAGACAGCTTCTGGCTGAGTTGTAAGGATTCGAGTGAAAGGGAAGTGGGGGTGGTTGGGAAAGCAATGAAGGGAGGAAGCATAGGATCCCATTTCCTCAGGCAGTGGGAAATGTGGAAAGGAGATCTGGAGGTTGGAGGGTGAATCAGAGTACACAGGAGGCTGTCTCAGTTACTCTTCTCTCATTGCTGGGACAAACACCCAACGCTCAAAATTAGGAAAGGAAAGGTTTATATAGTGCACAGTTGGTGGTGGTTTCAGTCCATACTCACCTCGCTCCAAGCCAGAGCAGCACAAGGCAGAGGACAGCAGTTCATGGCGGTGACAAAGAGCAGAGAGCAAAGGGAGTGGCAGCAGTTCTGGCAGCTAGCCATCCTCTCGCCCCTTCTTACACTGTACTGAAAATTCCCTGTACCAGGGCAGGCACAGCATTCACACCCACAATAATCAGTCACAAACTCTGGAAGCCATCCAGAAATTGCTTGAGGCTTTGGGGCACCACTAGACACAAACCACAAGAAGGATGGAAAGCAAAAATGTGTAGAGGCCAATGTGAAAATGAGAAAATCATTGTCTCTAAAATTTTCCTTGCCAAGGTTGGGAGATAGCTCAGTAATATAAGCACCTACCTGGTAAAAGCAAGGTCCCGAGTTCAAACCTCAATCCACAATGAAATAAAATGATATGAAATGAAACGAAATAATATAAAATTTTCCTTGCCTTCTGACTTAGTTACATATGGGACATCAGTAGACATTTGAATTATTTGAATGTACCCACTCATATATGTATTAGAACTATAATATGTCTAGTTTTTAATTCTCACATTTAGAATTCATGCTTATTATATTACTTTCAGTAATGTAAACTAATTTTCTAATTTCTTTATTTCCTTTTTTCCTTCCTTCCTTCCTTTATTTTTTTTTTTGTGTCCTCCTCAGCCCACCCTTGGGGTGGGGCTGGTGTGGCATGTGGTGCTGAGGTTTGAAGAAGGTCCCTGCCCTTGGCTAAACTTGCCTAAGCAGGCACTTTAGACTGCTGAGCTATCTCACAGGCCTTCAAATTTATTTTTAAAAAATCATTTCAATCTGCTTTGTCATATATTTTAAAGTATATTAATAATAACAAAAGCATGGAATATGTTACTTCTTAAAACCTAATTTGTTATTAATTTTTAAAATATATGTCAAACAGAATGTTCCAGATTATCTCTCCTTAATAATATAAATTTTATATCATTTTAACTTTATTGTATTGGCCTCTTTTATTTTATTTTATTTTTTTTTTTCAGTTGGTAAAATTAGGTAACAGTTATATTACACTTTCAATTTTTAATTAAAAACTAGAATAATTCATTGTTTCCATTATGTTTTGCTTGAAAGATAGTATTTTTTTCAGACAAAATATTTTTAATGAACTATTTTAAATTTTCTTTCACTTACCTTTTGGTTGTTTGTTTTCAATTATCAATTCTCATGACCAGCATCAGGCTTAGGGCATACTAATTTATCCCAAAAATGTACTGCTGTATTTATCCAACATTTGTTGAATGACAAGTATATCTACCATATAGTGCTTTACAAAATAAAATATTACCTTTATCTAAATTGTCATTATATCTGAACCATATGATTCATAAAGATGCAGATATTTATGTAGATATTTAGAATTTACACATGTAAAATTGTGTATATGTACTTATGTAAACACTTAAGCAGACAGTAGAGATTTATAATTATGATGATGAAAATGATGCAATAATTTAGGTAACCTCATTAAAAATAATAAAAAGCAATATTTTCAAATGGTGTGTGGAAACTCTCATACTCACCCAGAGAAAAGTTAAAACTGTGGACTTCTTAACTTCTGGCTCAAGTTTTTAAATTTTATTTTTGTGTTCTTGTTTGTCAACATGACCTGTCTGACTGTTTTTTTTTTTTTTAGCTTTCATGATGTGCAATAAATAAGATCAAAAGAATGCAATAGGTCTTTTCTCTATTTTTCTATTTATTCATTATTTCTCAGAGATATAATTTCTCCATATTTTTTTAAATCAGCACATATTTCATTGTACTATTTGGATAGGGAATTAGATAACATGACCCCTCATCTCGTTCCACAGCTGGAATTCGACAATGAGTGAAAGAACGATTTCAGCACGTTACTTTAGGGCTGGCTGGATAGCTCAGCAGACTAAAGCTCCTGCTTACGCAGAACACAGGGACTGGGGTTCGATCACTTGCACCACAAGCCATGATGGACCTGACCGCAGGGTGAGCTCAGATGGTGATTGAGACTGGGTGTGGTGGTGGGTGCCTGTAATCCCAGTGCTTGGGAGGCTGAAAACAAGAGGATTGCTATGAGTCCAATCTGTGTAGTGAGATGCTGTCAATCCTGTACTAAATACATAAAATTTAAAAAAATCAATATTACTTTAAAAAATTAACCACAATGCATACAAATGAGAAACAGTGGCAAAACAAGGAAAATTTCTTAAATTTGCTACAAGAATGTAGCCATAATATAAATATAGGGGAAAAATAGTGAATCTAAAAAAAGATTATGTCAATATGGAGTGTGGGAGGTCAATAACCAGGAAATCACAGAAATATTGTCGCGGGATGAGCAATGCAGTGCTCACTTGAGAATGAATTTTGAGAATATGAATCCAAGCAGGATGTTCCTCTCAAAATGACAGGCTAAAAAATGAAAGGAAGATGATAAGGATCATAGTTGCAGGACAGAAGAATGTCCAGGCTTCAAGAGACACAAGATCAATATACAGGATCAGTCTAGAGTAGGTCTGATGTTACTTAACTGAGAGTAAGTTCTTAATTGAAAAGGAGAAGGATACATTGGGACAGAGGTCAGCATGAACAAAGATACAGAATTGAAGAACAGCAGTGCAAATTCTAGAAGAATGACCAAGCAATTTTTTTTTCCAATTCTTTTATTGTTTAAACTTAACAATGGTTATATTACATATTTTCATCATCGGATCAGTTTAGATTAATACATATAGGTATATAAGATTGATCAAACAACTAAACATTAACCTTTCTA
>PVJA010055864.1:0-10999 GCA_004027025.1 Myocastor coypus
GAAAAAAAAAAAAAAAAAAAAAAGAACTTGAGCCCAAATATTTAATACTCAACCTAAATAAAATTTTTTTTTGGGGGGGACCAGGGTTCAAACTCATGACCTTACACTTGCCAGGCAAGCACTTGTGCCACGGGGTTATCTCACCAACCCCTAAATAAGAATTTATTTATTTATTGTTGTCTTTTTGAGACAAGGTCTCACTATGCAGTTCAGGCTGGCCTTGAGCTCACTTTTTTAGTCCAAGCTGGTCTCAGACTCACACCAATCCTCCTGCCTCAGCCTCCCAAGTGCTGGGATTACAGGTGTGGGCCACCACATCCGGTTCCCTAAGTAAGAATTTAAATTGTTGAGTATTTTGTTATTTTTCTAATATCTTTTCTTAATGTTTGTTTGTTATGATACAACATGAGAGGGGCCCGGCGGGATGGCTCAGTGGTCTAAAGCGCCTGCTTGGGGAAGCTTGGGCGGCTTCAGGGACAGCGGTTCGATCCCTGGCACCACATGCTGCGCCAGCCCTGCCCTCAGAGTGGGTTGAGCCGGCCATAAAAATGAGTGAATAAACAAACAAAGGTTCTGAAACAAGAAAAAAAAATGATACAACATGAGGGCCCGCAGGATGGCTCAGTGGTCTAAAGTGCCTGTTTAGGAAAGCTTAGGTGGCTGCAGGGACTGCGGTTCGATCCCCGGCACCACATGCTGCACCAGCCCTGCCCTCAGGGCAGGCTGAGCCGGCCATAAAAATAAATAAATAAACAAACAAAAGTTCTGAAACAAGAAAAAAAATATCCAGGCATGGTGGCGCATGCCTGTAATCCCAGCACTTGGGAGGCTGAGGCAGGAGGATCAGTGTGAGTTTGAGACCAGCCTGGGCTACCAAAGTGAGCTCAAGGCCAGCCTGAACTGCATAGTGAGACCCTGTCTCAAAAAGAAAAAAAAATGATACAACATGAGCTTGTTATGTAGCCCAGGCTGACCTTGAATGCCAGATCTTCCTGCCTTAACCTCCTGAGTGCTAGGCTTGTAGGCATGCACTACCACATATGGCTAGAATTTTTTTTTTCCAGTCAGGGCCTTGCTATGTAATTTAGGCTGGCCTTGAATTTACTTTGTAGCTCATGGTGGGCCTCAAAGTCATAGTCATCCTCCTGTCTCAGCCTCCGGAAAGCATCAGCAAGCAGGGACCAATTTGTGAAATATTAAGAAGATGGGGTCAATAGGACTTTGAGACCCATTGTGCTTTTCAAGTTTGTCTACATAAGGAAGAACTGGCTTATGTGAAGGTGATGAGTTGCATTTTGGATACAGCGCCCAGCTGAAACTGCTCTCAAATTTAAAAGGGATACAGCCTGGACATGGTCGTGCACACTTGTAATCTAAGCACTGAGGAGGCAGAGGCAGGAAGATTTCTTGGAGTTCAAGGCCAAACTGAGCTATAGAGTGAATTCAAGGCCAGCCTGGGCTACGTAGTGAAACTCCATTTCAAAAAAAGGCGGAGGGGTTATATTTGAAAATTGCATACTTGGCATCAACAAAAATAGTGCCGAAATTTAACATTTTTAAAACTTCTGAGATGCAGTCTTGGAATGGGGGGAATAGCTCTGTGGCATAAGTGCCTGCCTAGTAAGAGCAAGATCCTGAGTTTGATCCCTAGTACAAAACAAAACAAAACAAACCCTACAAGAGATGAGGTCTCATAATATTGCTCAGGCTGGCCTCTACCTCCTGGTTCCAAAATATTCTCCAGCTCTAGCTGTTCCAGTACCTAGAACTACAGGTTCATGCTATCTTCTATAAAATGTAAAAATATTTTTTTTGAGACAAGGTCTCACTATGTTGTCCAAGATGGCTTTAAACTCACTATGTAACCCAGGCTGGCTTTGAACTCACAGTGATCCTTCTGCCCTCCTGTCTGCACCTCCTGAGTACTGAGGATTATAGGTGGACACCAAGATGTCTGACTGAATGTAAACATTTTTTTTAAATGTTTTTTATTTATTATTTTTATTCTTGTTTCATAACCTTTGTTTATTCACTCATTTTTATGGCTGTCTCAGCCCACCCCAAGGTCAGGGCTGGCGCAGCATGTGGGGCCAGGGATCGAACCGCAGTCCCTGAAGCCGCCCAAGCTTCCCCAAGCAGGGGCTTTAGACCACTGAGCCATCCCACTGGGCCCCTGAATGTAAACATTTTAAGAAGGAAACTCCAGAGTTTGAACTGGCCACAGTAGCACATAGTTATAATTGCAGACAAATGGGAGGCTAAAACAGGAACGTTTCTAGCTCAGCCTGGGCAACTTAATCCTGTCTCATAAACTAAAATAAAAAGAGCTGTGGTGTAGCTCTGTGGTAGAGCACCTGCCTAGCATGTGGAAGGCTCTGGATTCAATGCACAGTATAGACAGGAAGTAAGGAAGGGAAGGATGGAGGGAGGGAAGAAAAAAATCCCCTTTGCATGTGCAACCTGAATACAATTTGTTTTCTTTTTGCAGTACTGGGAGTTAAACTTAGGGTCTTCACACTGGGCTACATCTTTGGGACTTCTTAATGTAATTTTTTATTCATTTATTTATTGTGGAACTGGAGATTGAATGTAGAGAGACTTCCCACAGAGCAACAGTCCTTTTTAAAATCCCCAGCCCTTTTAAAATTTTTAAAAAATCTTTTCATTTTTTTTCTTGTGGGACCAGGGTTCGAACTCACGACTTTGCACTTGCCAAGCAGGCACTTGTACCACGGAGCTATCTCCCCAGTCCCTTTTTTAAAAAATCTTGAGACAGGTTCTCACTAGGTCTCTGAGGCTTTTTTTTTTTTAATGTTATGGCTGGCATACCATATGGTGCCGGGAATCGAACTACAGTCCCTGCCATTGCCTAAGCTTGCCTAAGCAGGTGCTTTAGACTGCTTAGCTATCTCACCAGCCCAAGGTCCCTGAGTTTTTGAGAATGGACTCAAACTCAGATTCTTGCCTAAACTTCTCAACAGTCTTGGCTTTACAGGTGTATGCCACCATGTGTGGCTAGTAAAATAAAATTTACAAAAATAAATAAGAGGGGGCTGATGAGATAGCTCAGTGGACTAAGAGCTTGCTTAGTCAAGCACAAGGACCAGGGTTTGATTCCTGGCACCGCATGTTGCACCACTCCCATCCCTGAGCACACTGAGCCAGCCATCAAGACTGGGCATAGTGGGCACACACCTGTAATCCCAGGGCTGGGGAGACTCATAACAGGGATCACTATGAGTTTGAGCTGTGCAGTGAGCACTCTTTATGTACCAAATACATAAAAATAAATAAATACATAAGAAGAGGGCTGAGGCAGGATTGCTGAGAGTTTGAGGCCAGCTTGGGCTACATAATGAATTGAAGCCCAGTCTGAGCTACATGGACCTGTGCAAAAAACCAAAACAAGCAAACAAAAAAGCAAAATAAAAAGTAAAACTGGGGGTGATGGTGGTGGTAGTGGTGGTCACAGTGGTAGTGGTGGTGGTGGTGGTGGTGGTGGTGTGTGTGTGTGTGTGTGTGTGTGTGTGTCTGTGTAATCAATGGCAGAGCAAGTACGTGGCATTCCCACTACAACAAAAAGGAAATAAATAAAAAAAGAGAAGGGTGTAGTAGCACACACATAGTTCCAACACTCAAAGCTGATTCAGGAGGATTGCTCAAGTTTGAGGCTAGCCAGGGCTACACAGTAAGTCTCAAAACCCAACAAAAAGTTAAATAAGCAAACAATTAGCCAGGCATGGTGGCACGTGCCTGTAATCTCAGCACTTGGGAAGCTGAGGCAGGAGGATCAGTGTGAGTTCCCGACCAGCCTGGGCTACAAAAAGTGAGCTCAAGGCCAGCCTGAATTGCATAGTGAGACCCTGTCTCAAAAAGACAAAAAAAAAAAAAAAAAAAAATTAAACTTGGTTTTTGTATATCATCTTTATTTTTTAAAGTTTTATTATTGTTATTATGGATTCAGCCTGCCCTGGGGGCAGGGTTGGCGTAGCATGTGGTGCCAGGGATCGAACCAAGGTGCTGTGGCCGCCTAAGCTTCCTAAGCAGGCACTTTAGACCACTGAGCCATCCTGCTGGCCCCATGTATACCATCTTTTTTTTTTTTTTTTTTTTTTGTCTTTTTGAGACAGGGTCTCAATGTTCAGTTCAGGCTGGCCTTGAGCTCACTTTGGCAGCCAGGCTCGTCTCAAACTCACATTGATCCTCCTGCCTCAGCCTCCGGAGTGCTGGGATAACAGGCGTGTGCCACCACGCCCAGCTACCATCTTTATAAAATAACTTTTTTATTTGTTTGTTTTAGGGGATTGAACCCAGGACCTTCTCACTGAACTCTATTCTTATCCTTTTAAAATTTATTTTTGTCTTTTTGAGACAGGGTCTCACTATGCAGTTCAGGCTGGTTTTGAGCTCATTTTTTGCAGCCCAGGCTAGTCTCGAATTCGCATCAATTCTCCTGCCTCAGCCTCCCAAGTCCTCTGTGACTGTAAGTGTGGGCCACCACAGCTTGGCTTTTTTTTAATTTTTAATTTTATTTTATTGACTTATTTTTTTAGGACTGGCTTTTTTTTAATGTTTTTTTTTTCTTTTTTTTTTTTTTTTTTTTTTTTTTTTTTTTTTTTTTTTTTTTTTTTTTTTTTTTTTTTTTTTTTTTTTTTTTTTTTTTTTTTTTTTTTTTTTTGGCTTTTTGAGACAGGGTCTCACTGTGCAGTTCAGGCTGGCTTTGAGCTCACTTTTGTAGCCCAGGCTGGTCTCGAACTCACAGTGATCCTCCTGCCTCAGCCTCCCAAGTGCTGGGATTACAGGCGTGAGCCTCCACGCCCGGCATTGTTTTAGAACTTTTGTTTGTTTGTTTATTTATTTTTATGGCCGGCTCAGCCTGCCCTGAGGGCAGGGCTGGTGCAACATGTGGTGCCGGGGATCGAACTGCGGTCCCTGCAGCCACCTAAGCTTTCCTAAGCAGGTGCTTTAGACCACTGAACCATCCTGCCAGGCCCCAGGCCTGGCTTTAATATTATGTTTTGAAAGTTTTTCACTAAGTTATTTATTTGTTCAGGCTGGGATCAAATTTGTGTTCCTCCTGCCTGAGCCGCCCCTTGAGATGAAATTATAGGCATGCATTGCCATGCCCATATTAAAATAAATTTTACTGTTTTTATTCATTTTATATTTATTTATTTTTATCTTTCTTGAGACAGGGTCTCACTATGCAGTTCAGGCTGGCCTTGAGCTCACTTTTGTAACCCAGGCTGGTCTTGAACTCATACTGATCCTGCTGCCTCAACCTCCCAAGTGCTGGGATTATAGGCATGTGCCACCATGTCTGACATTTTTTAATTTAATTTTTTTCTGTATTTTTTAGGGAAAGGTCTACAGGGTGTTCAGGGTCTCACTACTAGATCTGAGTCATAGTGATCCACCTGTTTACAGGATCCCAAGAACTGGGATTGCAGGCTCATACCACCACACCCAATCTCAACTGTAGTCTCAGCTTGCCCTGGTGGCGGGGCTGCCAAGGCATGTCAGGGGATCAAACCCCTAGCCCCTGTGCCTGCTTGCAGGTGCTTTAATCTGCTGAGCTATTTGGTTGGCCTGCTACATTTTTTTTTAATTTTTTGGTACCATGGATTGAACTCAGGACTTATTATTTATTAAAATGAATTTTAAAAGGAAAATAAAATAAATATATTTTCCATATTTCCCGTAAAGAGTCAAAAGTATGACTTAACCAGAGGGATACTAGGGAATGTAGGTAAGGCACACTGATTGCAGATGCTAAGAAAAATGAACCAGGAGCCTGTCTCCATCTCCCTCTTCCCAGGGTTCCCATGAACAGAAAGTGCCATCTCTGGTTTATCCCCCTGCCCAGGGTCCCACTTCACCTGCTCCTCTGTGGCGTCGTCCACATCAACATCAAACAGGGAGCCCAGGTAGGCCAGGTGGAAGATAGCCAGGGCCCCAAAGAGCAAGTTTAAGGCTCGCACCCCCAAGCCCTGTGGGGGACAGATGGACACGCTTGGTAGCTGCGCCTGCTCTCTGTCCCACTGCTGCCCATACAGGGAAGCCCAAGGGGACATGGAGGGCACTGCGGGTCCCAGAAATAGGGATGCCCAGGTAAGACAGGAAAGATATATTTCAAGGAGCGTCGTATAGAAGCCCTGAGGGTGAGGGTGCTGCAAATGACAAGGACATTAAGGACATGAGGAGACACAAGTGTTCAGGTGGAGGAGCAAGAATGATGGGGTTCAAGCTGGGGTTTATGTTGGTACACAGTGGTCCCATGTAGGTGACATTATGTAAGGTTGTCCCTATTTCTTTTGGCAAGCAGTAAAAACAACAACCAAAGAATAACAAGTCCTTCCTAGGACTTCAAGGACCCACATCTCCCCTGGTTAACTCTGCTCCAGCCACACTGTCCTTTCTTAGGTCCTCACAGTACAGGCCTGCTCCCATGTGGGGTCCTTCACACAGAGCAGATGCTTTGCTTCTTTACCTCCTTTACTTCAAGAACTCAAAGGCCCCTCACCTGGGAAACTTCCCTGATGTTCCTATTTGAAAGGGAAACCACCCTCATACTTCCTATTCCTTTTCCCTTTGTTTATTCATAACCTTACACTATATTATTAAAATTTCTTCACTTATTTTTTACTTTAATGTCCTGTTAAAATGTACGTCCTATGGAGCCAAACTTTGGTCTGTTTTGTTTAGCACTGTATCTCCAGCAACCTACAACCAGCATGTACTCAGTAAATGTTCACTGGGGGAACATATGCCACATGTGACACAGGAGGTGTCCAGTAAATGCCTGTTCCAGAAACGGATGCTAGTGAATAGAGGCAAGGACAGATGGGGGCGCTGTGGTACCAGAAAAGGTAGCTGGAGACCCTGTGACAGATACAAGATGAAGACAGAAGTGACATTTTTGAAGGGGACAGCTGGGCACGACGTTGCCCTGGCAAAACTCTCACCAAGCGATGGCGGTGTAGACAGTCAGGTCTACATGGCTTTGACAAGACGCAGGCACTGAGGATCTGAGCCAGGCGCTTCCGCAAGACTGGGTTAGTGTTGGGAGATAAGGGGATTAGGTTAGCCTCAAGGGACAGCAGCTCCAGGCCTCCCACAAGCAAGCATTCCATCTGTCCCAGGACTGGATCAGACACTCACCATGCTCCACATAAGTAATAAACGCCAGGGACAACAGTACCGCAGCGAGGTGGAAGCTGAAGCCCTGGGGACAGGGGAGGCAAGGAGGTGCATGAGGAGGGGGCTGTGCTGCCCACCCAGCACCCTACCCAGCTCTGCCTTGCTCACATGCAGGAGGGCGCTGGCCGAATAGGTGACTAGCACAGCTGAGAAGGTACCCAGCCGGAGAGCATTCTTGAAAACATCTGCAGGGGAGAGATTCAGGTCAAGATTCCTGGGAGACTCCCCTGCCACTCCCAAGAGCCTGTGGGGAGGATGAGAACACCCACAATGGCTTGGGGCCCTAAGGTTAAAGTCCTGATGATAATCTGCTACTCCACAGGCCCAAACTCTAGCTCTTGACCCTCACTGCCCACCCACAGCTCTCATCTTTCCACGCTCTGGCAAAGGTAATGCCACTCTTTGGGCCCTGGAACACTCGCCTCAGAATCACCCTGGATGTTGCAACCTGCCCTAACTTGAATCCTTAGCATATGCCTGGGGCTCCCCCTTTAGAATTTATCCCCTCCTGTCCTTGTGCCGTGCTATTACCACTGTCACAGGCCAAGACTACTACTTGTGCCTCACACTTTCCCCCTCAGTCTGTCGCCCGAAGGCCAGAAGGATCCTGTTAAAACACGGGGCCTTGCCCTGAGTAGGAGCCTTGGAGAAAAAACCAAGGTCCTTTCCATGGTCCACGAGGCCCTACAGGACCTCCCAGAGCTCATGTCCTAGTATTTACACCCTGACTTTGCCTTCTCCAGAGACCTTCTATTTCTACCGTGGCACCAAGCTGCTAGGAATGGAACCCAGTGCCAGACACAGGCTACTCATGAGCTCCACCCCAGGACCAAGCAAGCTCCTGCCTCAGGGCATTTGTACCTGCTCCTTCCTCATCCTTAGCATTTCTCTTCCGCATATCTGCATTGTTTTCTCCCTCATCTTCTGGTCTTTGCTCAGATGTCACGTTCTCAGTGACATTTGCCCTTGCTAATTTGTACAACATAACAGCTCGGCCTCGTACACTGCCAACACTCATGGATTGCTTTTATCTGCTGTTATTTGTTTATTTGTTTGTTTGTTTATTGGCACCAGGGACTGAACTCAGGGCTTTGAGCTTATGAGGTTGGCACTGTGCCAGTGAGCTACATCCTCAGCCCCTTCTCTCTTTAATGTTTATTAGTACATATTTGCAGTACATAATGCTTACATTCCTTGTGTGGAGTTGTACATGTACATGACATGTCTTAATTCCTTTTTCCTTCCCCTTTCTCCTCTTTCCTTCCATCTCTTAATCCCTTCCCCATTTGAGGAAAGTCTATCTCCCTACTTCCTATCATGCCCCCCACTGCAGGGGAGGCAGTATTTTTTTTTTGAGTCAGTGTCTCACTATGTAGCCCAGGCTGGCCTGGATCTCATAGCAATCCTCCTGCCTCACCCTCCCAAGTGCTAGGATTATAGCCATTTGCTAACCTGCTCCCTATAGTCTTTTATTTATTTGTTTGTTTGTTTGTTTGTCTTTTTTCAGATAAGGTAAGGTCTTGCTATGTGGCTCAAGCTGGCCTTGTGCTCACTGTAGCTCAGGCTGCTCTCAAGCGCACAATGATCCTCTTGCTTCAGACCTATATGGTTTTATCTTGCTCTTTTTTATATTTTGGTATTTTATTATTTTACTATACCAATTCTCACCCTGAAGTGTGATACATGTAGTATATCTGAACTCTTTTTTTTTGGTTTTGTGAGACAGGACCTTTCTATATAATCCAGGCCAGCCTCAAACTCAAGGAAATCCTCCTGCCTTGCCCTTTTTAAGTGCTGGTATTATAGTTGCACTCCACCATGCCTGGGCTATATCTGAACTAGTGTGTTTTTTCTTTTTCTTTTTTTTAAGATGCTTTTTTATTTTATTTTCATTTTTATTATTTCAGACTTTTGTTTTGATTATTTATTTTTATGGCCGGCTGAGCCTGCCCCAAGGGCAGGGCTGGCGCAGCATGTGGTGCCAGGGATCAAACCTCAGTCCCTGCAGCTGCCCAAGCCTTCCTAAGCAGGCGCTTTAGACCACTGAGCCATCCTGCTGGGCCCCAAGTGTTTTTTTTTTTTTTTTTTTTTTTTTTTCTTATTTATTATCTGCCCTGAAACCAAATCACAGTTCCACTGAGGCAATGATATTTTTTGCATTTTTTGTCTCTGTTGTATCCTTGGTACCCAGCACACAGTAGTTGCTCAGTAATGTGTGCGCAAAGGCCTCCTGAATTACCAACTCCCTGCAGTGGTAATTTGGTGACTCACAGTTATTTAGCCAATAAGACATAGGCAGGTTCCAGCTTGTGACAACTTCCACCATTGACCGGGGGAGCTCCACGTTCAGTGGTCTAGACACTGTGAGGTCCCTGTGGGCAGAAGAGCCATGCAAACCCAACTGGGATCTCAACCCTTCTTGCTACTGAGTTTTTGTCTCAGCTGTTCCCTCTCCTTGGAGCACCCTTCCTCCTCCCTAGGCATGACCCTGGGGAGAGCGGGTCCTCCATTCCCCCCTACCATTCCAGGTGATCCTTTTCCTCGGTGAAACCAGCACCTGCCAGTGTGGCCGTGGCCTCAGACAGAAAGCCCACAAAATAGTTGCTGAAGTGGAAGGAGACTGCACTCTCGTAGGCTCGCAGCCACCTGGGGAGGGAGGGGCAGGGGAAAGAGCCATGAGCCTAGGCCCCCCATGACCTCCTGCCATATCACCATCTCCAGTTTGGCTTGGTGGACTCACCTTACTATGGTGCCCCTAGGGCCCATAGGGGTCAGGAAGGCAGTGGAGAGGAAAGAAAATAGTGTCAGAGAAGTGATAGAGCCTGGTCTGACTTGCTCACAGATAAGACAGACATAGACAGAGTGGAATTGCAAAATAGGCTGACTATGTCAGTCATCAACACACAGACACTGGGAAGGCAGTGGCTTTCACGTGGCCTACACAAATGCACGAGCTGTCCCGTGTTATCACAGTGCTAAACTCCCACCATTCAAGCTCTTACCAAACTCAGTAACTATGTCAGTCAAAACACTCGAGTAAGATTGAGATCATTTAGTGTGTGTGAAAACAAGTCACACAGGCACACACACAGACACAGACACATACACAGACACACAGACACAGACACAGACACACACACACACACACACACACACACACACTATTGATTTTATAATCAGGCATGGTCCAAATCAGGCAGCATCCTGCATTGGATAAAGCATAAGGTCTGAAAGTAGGTAGGTCTGGGACTGATGCCTGGCTGCTTAGCTGGGTGGCAGTGGTCAAGTCACTGGGCTGTTTGCAAACTCATTCATCATTAGATATAACCAGCAACTGGTGGGGGTGTGTGAGGCCAGATCCAATCCTACATCAAAGCAGAGGCAGATGGCAGGTACAGGGTCCTAGTTGGTCACAAAAGCCTGCAGCTAGCCAACGCACAGCTATGAGAGAAGGCAGAAGCATGACAGCTGTGCCAGAATTACCCCCTCAGACCTACCCTATCCAATGACAATCACACACCCCATCAATGTCAATGACCTAGCCAGCCAGCCAGCACTCTCAATTCCACATATGGGGGAGTCAGAGGTCATAAGCAAACAACCCATATATCCCCCTAGCCAGAGACACACACCAGACAGAGTCACTAACCCACTCACACTTGTTACTACCAATTATGGCAACATAACTTGCTCCTAATGATGAAAGAGGTGAACAAATGGACAGACACATAGTATGTACCACAGTGTTAGTCACATACAATCACAGAGCCAATCTTGGGCAAACAGAGAGCTTCAGATG
>PVJA010055865.1:0-11017 GCA_004027025.1 Myocastor coypus
CTCCTTCTAAAAAGCCCCCAACTGTAGCTTCTATAACACCAAGATAGTTTTCTTCTGCCTCTCCAAATATCTTCCCGTTTGCTGTAGCACTTTTGCCTAATAATCATTATGAACATCTTAAAGATCACCTCTACTGACTCAAAGCATGGATGTTCTAAAATTAGAATGAAAACTGATCATACCCTGTGATTGTTAGGGAAACACTCTGGTCACAGGCTAAATTAATTCTTATCACAATCTATTATAATTGCCAGATAGTACCTGTTCCATTCCTAACCTGAGCATTTTGGGGGACATTGTATTCCTAGTGCCTAGTGCCACAGTTCTGGCACATAATACTTAAATGAGCTTTGATGGCTGAAGTGAGAAATCTGTTGCACAAGTGCCTCCCTGGCAAGTGCAAGGTTATGAGTTTGAACCTTGGACCTCCAAAAAAAAAAAAAAAGCTACCTGGGCATGGTGGCTTATGTCTGTTATCCTAGCACTGTGGGTGGGGATAAGGCCAAGGTAGGAGTATTGCTACAAGCTGGAGTCCAACCTAGGCTACAAATTGAGTTCAAGCTAGTCTCAACTGTATGATGAGACCATACATCAAATTATATACATATATATGTGTGTGTGTGTATGTAGAATATATTTAGAACTACAGTTTATTAGCTCAATAGTTCCCTTTCTGTTTAATATTCCATTTGAATTAAATTTTATATTCCAATTTCCCTTTTCTGCCAATAGCATCACTATTTTCCTAATTTGTAAGCTCAGAATTTCAGTCATTTTCACTTATCTGAGGAACTCAATAGTAATAACTAATTTAGGTGGTGCTTTTCAACTGAGAAAACTTCATAGAGGGTCGGTGTGCCTGCTTAGGCAACCGCAGGGACTGAGGTTCCATCTCTGGCACCACATGCTTTCCCAACCTCCACCCCCAGGCAGGCTGAGCTGGCCATAATATAAAAAAGAAAGAAAGAAAGAAAGAAAGAAAAGAAAACTTCATAGAATCTGTTTTTTTACTTACTCTAACCAATATCCCATGAAGCACCATTTATACAGATAACCCAGAGACTTAGACATTTTAATTAGTTTCAAGTTATATAATGTGCAAGAGGCAATTCCAGCAATCTTAAACAAAGTCTTTTGATTTGAGGTCAAAGTTCCATGTTTCATATATATATATGTGTTCAGCCTGCCCTGGGGGTGGGGCTGGCACGGCATGTGGTGTTGGGGATTGAACTGTGGTCCCTGTGGTTGCCTAAGCTTACCTAAGCAAGCACTTTAGACCACTGAGCCATCTCACCAGCCTGAAAGTCCATTTCGTTCTGACAATTGCCTATAATTTAGACCATTTTCTGTTTTGCAGATAGAAAAACATCTTTTGAAGTAACTTTGTAGCTGTGAATATGGCACATGTCCATATTGTTAGTACTCTGGGAGGCTGAGACAAGGTGAGCAAAAGTTCAAGCCCACCATGGGCAATTTTTTTTTTTTTTTGTCTTTTTGAGACAGGGTCTCGCTATTCAGTTGAGGCTGGTCCTGCGCTCACTTTTGTAGCCCAGGCTGGTCTCGAACTCGCACCAATCCTCCTGCCTCAGCCTCCCAAGTGCTGGGATTACAGGCGTGAGCCACCGCGCCCAGCAACCATTTGTCAATTTAGTGACTTGGAGACTTTGTGTTAAAAGTACAAAAACATTTTGGGGATTTTTTTTTAAATCTCATTTTTTAGTTCATGCTGCCTTTGAACTCACTATGTAGCCCAGGCTGGCCTTGAACTCATGGTAATCCTCTTGCCTTAACCTCTCCTGTGCTGGGATTACAGGTGTGTGCAGGAGGATCTCTTGGAGTTTCCAGGCATTTTGCACTACAAAGGGAGACCCTGTCAAAAAAAAAAAAAAAAAAAAAAAGCTGGGTGTGGTCCCACATACCTGTACTCTAAGTGTTCTGGGAGGCTGACAAGGCTGACATAGGGCAATTGCAAATTTGAGCCCAGCCTGGGGAACTTACCAATTTAAATGAGACTCTCTTTAGAGGGATAGGGATGTAGTTTAGTGTTGAAGGTCCTGGGTTCAACCCATACTACAATAAATAAATGGGCTGGGGACATAGTTCAGTACATGGCAGAACCTAGGTTGAATAATTAGTACCGCCAAAAAAAAAAAAAAAAAAAAAAAAAGCTGAAGTCCTTGAAAGTAACTTTAGCTTGGCATGATGGTGTGTGTCTACATTCCCAGTAAAAGTAACTTTGGAGGCTAATGAAGATTGAAGCTAGGACCTTGCACAGGCTAAGCATACTCTCCACCACTGATATGTGCACTCGGTTCCTTTCAAAGTAAACTTAGTCCTAGAAGGCAGTGCTAGTCTTTTGGAGAAAAGTATTAGTTCTGAAATAGGATGGCTGGATTTGGCCTGCAGTTGATTTAGATTTCAGATGATACCATCATTCTACTGCCAAAATGTCTACTTCCCTCCATAAGTTTTTGCCAGTGTTTCGTTTGTTTGTATTTTAGGAAAGGGTGTACAGGGTCTCACTACTAGATCAGATTCGTAGTGATCTGCCTGTTTACAGCCTCCGAAGAGCTGGGATGCCCAGTCTCAATTGCCATCTCAGCATGCCTTGGGGGCAGGGCAGGTACAGCAGCCTGGGGATTATACATCCCCATACCACTCCCATCCTCTTATCCCCCCACCCTACCCCCGCCTAGCCCTTATGTGTTTGTTTTTTGAGACAGGGTCTCACAATGTAGTTCAGGCTGTCCTTAAACTCATTGTATAGTCCCAGCTGGCCTTGAACCTGTGGCAGTCCTTTTTCATCAATCTCCCAAATGCTAGCATTGGAGGCATGCACTACCATCCTCAGTTAAGACTTCTTTTTTCTTTTCTGGTTTCTTTTCTTTTTCTTTCTTCTTTTTTCTTTTTGGTACCAGAGTATCTCATTTACTTTTCCCTTGTTGCTGGGATAAAATACCTGACACTCAAAATTAAGGAAGGAAAAGTTTATTTAGTTCACAGTTAGTGTAGGTTTCATTCCATACTCAGCTGGTTCCAAAGAAGAATGGCACATGGCAGAGGGCAGCAGTTCATGGTGGCAGAAAACAGGAAGATCAAAATGGCAGGAGCAGTGGGTGTGGTGGTGCATGCCTGTAATCTGAGTACTTGGGAGGCTGAGGCAGGAGGATCAGTGAGAGTTCGAGACCAGCCTGGGCCACAAAAGTGAGCTCAAGGCCAGCCTGAACTCTACAGTGAGACCCTATCTCAAAAAGACAGACAAAAAAAAAAAAAAAAAAATAGAGCAAATCATCTCCCTTATGCTGCATTCAGGCCATCTGCCTCAGGCTGGGTGTAGCACCCACAATCCCAGCAGTAGTCACTATAATCCTGGCATTGGATCATGAATTAATCATTAACTCTGTGCCCCATGACTATATGAGGCTTTGGGGGAGACAACTAGACACAAGCCATGACGTAGTGATCTAACTCAGGACCTTACCCTTGCCAGGCAGGTGCTTATGCTGCTGAGCTATATTCCTCAGTCACCCTCACTTTTTGTCTTTCTTAAGATTTCTTACAGATAAGACTAAAATACCTCTGGAATAGTTCAAAAGGGAATAGGATATCGGATAAAAAAAGAATGGTCATGTGTTGTTGATATTGTTAAAGCCAGATGATGCATGTGTGTTTACTTATATTCTATGTTTATATTTGGAATTTTTTGGAATAAAATTAAATAGTTCATTGAACTGTCATACTTCACTGTTAACATGCTTTTTTAAATTTTTTTTTCTCAAGTGCTGTTTTTTAAAAAAATATTTACTTGGTACAAGATCTTGTTACACAGCTCAGACTCAGTGATCCTCCTGTCTCAGCTTCCCCAGTGCTAGGATTACAGGCATTTACCCCTGCGCCCACCTGGTGTGCCTGGGAGCAGGGCTGGCAGAGCAGTGGTGCTGGAGATTAAGCTCAGGTCCTTGCACTTTCCAGGCAAGTGCTTAGACTTCTGAGCTATCTTGCCAGCTCCCATGATGTTTTTTGTTTGTTTGTTTGTTTTTGTTTTTAACTTAAAAAATTTGTATTAGGGCCTGGGGAGATAGCTCCGTGGCACAAGTGCCTGCCTGGTAAGTGCAAGATAGTGAGTTTGAACCCCGGTCCCCCCCAAAAAAACCCCCAAAAAACGTATTTGCAGTACTTGCTGTTTACAGTCACCTTGGGGAGTGGGTACACATATATATACTACAGCTAGTTTCTTTTTTTATTAAAAAGAAATGTGTGTATAACAGCATACACACACATCTTGTTAATCTGAACACTATGGGAGGCTAAGGCAGGATCTCCAGCTTAAACTCAACCAGGGTAAAAAGCCTTGGTGCAATCCCTAGTAGCACACACACCCAAAAAACAACCAAAACTATCATCTTTTACACAAAGTCAAGCTTAAAAAAACAAAATCTTTCCTTCAAAAAAATGCACCTGAAGCCGAGTGTGGTGGTGCACACTTGTAATCCCAGCACTTGGGAAGCTGAGGTAGGAGGATCAGTGTGAGTTCAAGACCAGCCTGGGCTACAAAAGTTAGCTCAAAGCCAGCCTGAACTGCATAGCAAGACCCTGTCTCAAAAAAGACAAAAACAAACAAAAAACACGCACTTAAGTATTAAGGGGCAATAAAATGGGAATGAGTTGGAGACAGAGCATGCAAGCATAAGAAGGGCTATAACATATAGGCCTCTATGTTTCTATCTTACCTTGTTTTTTCCCAGGCTTTCCAGGTAGTAGTATACTTAGGTTCCTATTTTCTAAGATAATAACAATGCAGACCCAACCAAAGAGACTTTTTGAGCAACTTGTCTGGATTCCTTACTTCCCATCCCTAATGCTGCCTCTGCAGATGCTACAACTTTGGAACCTATTATTGACTTTTTTCTTTTCTCTATGTGGGCAGACCCAGTCCTTCAGGCAACAGTTAAGGCCTATTATTCCTAGATTGCTTTCTTGTTGAACAATAGAACAAACTTCTGTCCCTTATTTCTGCCCTTGATTTCTTTTCATCAGTGATGCTAAGCATGGAGGAGGCATGACAGTGTAAACTTGGAGTTACATGATACGTTTATTTCAGTGAATTGGTAGGATCAGCAGTTCTCTCTCTCTCTGTCTTTTTGAGATGGTCTCAATATGCAGTTCAGGCTGGCCTTGAGCTCACTTTTGTAGCCCAGGCTGGTCTCGAACTCACACTGATCCTCCTGCCTCAGCCTCCCCAGTGCTAGGATTACAGGCGTGCACCACCATGCCTGGCATTTTCATATGCTTTCTATGGAAGGATTTAGTTGACCTTTTCCATTTTGTTGTGTTTACTAAATTGCTTTCATGATGTTGTGATTCTATGCAATAATTTCTTTTTCTGTTCTCAGTCATCATTCTCCCAAGTATTTTGAGTAATTTTTTTTTCAATGTTGGGAATTAAACCCAGGGCCTTGCACATGCTAGATAAGTATTCTATCAAGGATACACCTCCCAAGCTGATACACAGTTTACTGATGCTTTTCTTTTTCTTTTTTTCCTTACTCTATTACTTGCTGCTATCATACTTAGGAAACAATATTCATATTCCAATTATAATTGTATATATGTTGCAAGGATTGAACCTAGGACTTTATTTATACTAGGCAAGTACTCTACCACTATGGTTCCCTGACCCTCAATTGTAATTTCTCATACCAAACTATCAATTTAATAATCACTTCTGGTTGGGTGTAGCTCAGTGGTTGAGCCTTTGCCTACCATGTTCAAGGCCCTGGATTCCACATCTCTAGCACCCCTCTCCCCCACAAAGTCTCTGTCTGTCTGTCTGTCTGTCTGTCTCTCTCTTTCTCTCTCTCTTTCTTCTTTCTTTCGAGACAGGGTGTCACTATGTATTTCAGGCTGGCTTTGAACTCACTATATAGTCCCTACTGAGCTTATACTATACAGGTAGTACAGGTCAGTCCCAAGACACCTGGCCAAAGTCATGGCTTTCATAGAGTGCTGTCTTAGTTTCTTTTCTCAATGCAGAGACAAAATACCCAACATTTAAGGAGGAAAGGTTTACTTAGCTCATAGTTTGTAGAGGTTTCGATGCATAACTGGCTGGCTCTCAGGCCGGGTGACTTTACAGGAAAGAAACTCCTAGTAATCAGAAGATAGCAAAAGCAGCCATGTGTGGTGGCACAGTGCCAGTAATCTCAGCACTAAGATGGCTGAGGTAGGAGGATTGAATTCAAGACCAGCCTGGGCTACAAAGTGAGCACAAAGCCAGCCTAAACTTCATAGTGAGACCCTGTCTCAAAAAATAAAATAAAAAATAAATAAAGTCCCCGGGCGTGGTGTTGCACGCCTGTAATCCCAGCACTCGGGAGGCTGAGACAGGAGGATTGGTGTGAGTTCAAGACCAGCGTGGGCTACAAAAGTGAGCTCAAGGCCAGCCTGAACTGCATAGCAAGACCCTGTCTCAAAAAGACAAAAAAAAAAAATAATAATAATAATAATAATAATAAAATTTAAATAAATAAATAAATAAATAAAAATAAAGAAGACAGAGCTGGGCATGGTGGTACATGCCTATAATCCCAGCACTTGGGAGACTGAGGCAGGAGGATCAGTGCAAGTTCAAGACCAGCCTGGGCTACAAAAGTGAGCTCAAGGCCAGCCTGAACTGCATAGCGAGACCTTATCTCAAAAAGACAAAAAAAAAAAAAAAAAAAAAGACAGGGCTAGGGAAGATGTCTCAGAGGTCTAAGTGTCTGCCTGGTAAGCTCAAGGACTTGGGTTCAATTCCTGGTACCTCATGCTGTGTCAGCCCTACAACTCCTGGCACACTGAGCTGGTCACTGAAACCAGGCGTGGTGATGCACTCCTGTAATACCAGCACTGGGGAGGCTAAGACAGGAGGATCAATGTGAGTCCAAGCTATGTAGTGATGAGACCCTGTAGCAAATACATAAAGGATTAAAAAAATTAACAGGAATAAGATAGCAAAAGCAACAAGGAAAAAAAGGCAAACCTCTTTCTGTTCCTTATAGTGTGTAGGGGCAACTTGCCCTAGAATGGGTGTGGGACTCATGAAACACCATGAGTCAATCACAAATTCTGGTTTCAGTCTCCTCCAAAAAGCCCACCCTGCCATGACCACATGAGGCTCTAGGGGGACATCTAGACCCCAAACCACAGGTGCGGGGTTGTATCTGACTTAGACTTCAGCTGCCACATCCAGGAGCCCTTTTGTTTTGTCTTCTTTCATTTTGAAACATGCCATGTATCTTGATCACTTTTCTCTAGTTGCAGGGACAAATTACTCAATACCCTAAGTTAGAGGGAAAGGTTTATTTAGCTCATGGAATAAGGTTTCAGTCCATAATCATTGGCTCCAACACAGGGTGGCATGGCTGAGGGGCACCAGTTCAAAGCAGCAGAAATCAGCAAAAAACAACAAAAGTGAAAGGGGGAAAAGTAAGCCTCTTTTCTTCTTATGTTGAGAGCAGGCTGCCAGACCAAGGGTGGGTGTAGCCCTCACACCATCTCTGTGCCTTCTTCCTTTTGCTCAGGCTCAGGATGTTTACAAAGTGAGGAGCCTAGCTTCCTGCTGAGTTAAACTTCTCAAATTGACACAATGAATCAACCACTATAACATGTTAAACAGCCACTGGAAGGGCATGTCCTCTACACTCTAGGATGTAGAGCTGCTGCTCACACACAATGTACCAACCATTAAACCATGTAGTACAGGCTGGCCTGGAACTCACTATGTATCCCCAACTCACCTTGAACTAGTGATTCTCCTTGCCTCAGCCTCTGAGTGCTGCGATTATAGGCATGAGCCATGGAGCCTGGTAGCCAGGAGCCCTTTCAAGTGCTGTAAAAAGTACTTCTTTTTGTCCAATTGATTAGTTGATTATTAATTGACTATTTTGTTTGGTACTGGAAATTAAACCCAGAAACTTCACACTAAATTACATCCTCAGTCCTTTTTATTTTTTGAGACAGAGTTGTGTTAAATTACTGCTGATGAGGGGCTGGAGAGATAGCTCAGGGCACAAGTGCCTGCCTGGCAAGTGCAAGGTCCTGAGTTTGATCCCCAGTTCCACAAACAAACAAAAAACAAACAAACCAAAAAACTGCTGAATGCCTAATAACTGAGGAATGGACCAAAAAGATGGTAGTATTTTCATGTGATGGAATACTAATCTATAAAGGATAAACAAGACATTTATAGGGAAATGGATGCAACTTGAGTCCATACCCATAAGTGAGATAAATCAGGTTTGTACATGTAAACATTGTATTGTCTCCCTAGTGTAAGAAACTAAAAAAGTAAATAAGACCCAAAATGTATAATAAATACTGTGAAATAGGAAGCAACTGCTCAAACAAAAAGAGAAGCTGGAATGGGGAAAAAGATAAAAGAAGGAAGGGAAAAGAAAAATATATAAACTAAGATAGTTAAGATAGCTATACTACTAATTACTGTTAGTTCATGGAAAAGAAAGGCTTATATGTATATTATTTAATAAATTTTTCTTGCCCATAGTAATCTGAGCAACTATTTTGAAGATAATATGTAATGTACTAGCCATTGCTACTGTCCTACAATCTTACTAGGAAATTTTGTTTGTTTTTGGTTTTGCACAACCAGGAATGGACTCAGGTCCTTGCATTTGCCAGGCAAGTGCTGATTCTACTGAGCTGTCTCCCTAGCCCCTTGTCCTACAATCTTGTTTTGAAATTTTATGCCATTGTCTTTATTGCTTACTTTTCATTTTATTTACTTATTTATTTATTTAGGCTGGCTCAGCCTGCCCTGGTGGTGCCAGGGATTGAACTGTGGTCCCGTGGTTACCTAAGCTTTCCTAAGGAGGTGCATTAGACCACTAAGCTATCTAGCTGGCCCTTACTTTTCTTTAAAATAACACAAAAATAAATAAATTACTGTGGTGCATGCCTATAATCCCAGCACTTGGGAGGCTGAGGCAAGAGGATCAGTGAGAGTTCGAGACCAGCCTGGGCTACCAAAGTGAGCTCAAGGCCAGCCTGAACTGCATAGCAAGACCCTATCTCAAAAAGACAAAAAAAATAAATAGATAAGTAAATAAATAAATAACTGCTGAGTTAGGCTGGACTTGAGTTTGTGATTCTCCTACCTCAGTGTGCTATCACTCTTGGCTCATTTTAATGTATGATTATTATCTCTTGCTGTGTTCTTTCCTTCCTTCTTTTGTATGGCACTTGGGATTGAACCCAGGGCCTCAAGCATCCCCGCAACTCCTAGCCACCACCTACTTTGATATAGCAATTCACTATGTTACTCAGGCTGGTCTTGAACTTCTGGGTTCACATGAGCCTCCTGTCTGGCAGTATGGACATATCCCTGTGCCTGGCCTCACTGTCATCTGTTCAATATTTTACTTCCTTATTTCTCTCAGTCTCTTTTTTCTCTCCTTCCCTCCCTCTCCCTCTCTCCTTGCCTCCCTCCATGATCTTGCTGTATAGTTTGAGCTGGCTTGTAACTCACTAGTTTTACTCCAGACTGGCCTCAATTTCCAGTGATTCTGCTGCTTCAGCCTCCCAAATACTGGAATTACAGATGTGTACCTTCACACCTGACTACTTTCTTTCACTTTTTTTTTTTTTTTGGTCTTTTTGAGACAGGGTCTCACTATGCAGTAGTTCAGGCTGGCTTTGAGCTCACTGTTGTAGCCCAGGCTGGTCTCGAACTTGTACTGATCCTCCTGCCTCAGCCTCCCAAGTCCTGGGATTACAGGCCGGCTCTTTTCTTCAACTTTGTTACCTCTGATCTAAAAAGGCATATTCTCTTATTTCTCCTGTATAGGAAACCAACCTACAATTTGGCTCCAACAGGGACTCCTGTAATTGAGCTTTTCCTTCAGTAGGGGCCACTGAGATAGCCTTCTACGGGCTCAGGCTGGCCTCATTGATTTTTTTTCCCACTGTCCTTATCCTGGTACATATCCTGGACAAAGAACTACACAGACTGGGTTCCATGGGGAGAAAGTTTTAGGGGATATAAAGCAATCTCCATACTCTCCCTCACTGTCTCCCAACTCTGTATCAAATGTGTCCATCTGAGGAAACCAAGGATTATGCTTGATAATATCTTGCATCATATGAGAAAGCATCTGGCTACTAACTTGAGCTCTAGCCTGATACAACACAATTGCCAATAAAGGGACATGATGCTGTACTTCAACTGACAGATTCTTCCCCATTACCTTGGCTGAGAAAATTTTCTGTACGCACTCCTCTGGCTGAGGAAGTTTTTGTAGACATTCCCCTGGATGAGAAAGTTTCCTACGTGCACTCATTTTTTATTTTCTTTTGCTCCATTACCTTGGCTGAGAAAGTTGTCCACACATACTCACTTTCTTTTTCTCTTTTCTTTGCTGGCTGGCGTTAGTTCAGAATGTGGGTGGAGGTCATGCTCCTCTTGCCTCTAGTGGACAGAGAACTCTGAGGATTTGGCTCATCTAGCTTTTATTCACTTAGACACATGAGGAAGCGATTAGAGAAACAGGAGATTCATTTGTCTCCTATTATCTGTTAGTATATGCCCAGGTAAACAACCAGATATCAGCTGTTTATTTTTCCTGGGACTTGAACCTATGAGCTCACTATCTGTGTTCCATGCTCCTTGGAACACTGATGTGTCATTATTTCTAGGAGGGGTGATCCTTCCACTAGGGGTCACTGATTCCTTCTCTCACTTACATAAGCCAATTCTATACAATTCTTTGAACCAAGGGCCAGAAAATGTTTACTGCCAGCTGGAATATATAATAGCTTTGTGAACCAAGAGGAGAATAAAGATATCATTGAGTTACTTTTTTCTTTTTTGAGATGGGATCTTACTGTGTTGGCCAGACTCACCTTGGACTTAAGATTTCTTGCTTCATTCAGCCTCCTAAGCAGCTGGGATTATTGGAATGCAACACCAACCATACCTGGTTAAATTAAGGATGTTATGTAATAAACTCTTCCATAATTT
>PVJA010055866.1:0-11011 GCA_004027025.1 Myocastor coypus
CATATATATATATATATATATATATATATATATATATATATATATATATCCAAAAAACCAAATCCCACAGGACCTTTATCCTCATGTGAGAGGGGCAATGTGGATGAGGACAGGCACCCAGGAAAGAGGAAAGACCGCAGGGGCGCCGCTGCACCCCCAGGCAGGGAAGCAGAGGCGGTGGCAGAGCAAGGCTCTGTCCACCGGGGCCCCTGGCCTCCAGCCCTCAGGCCGGGGACACCTCACATTAGCAGCCTGGAGCCTGAGAAGCACAGGTTACGTGTGGCTGTCCCTGACCTGGATGGCAGCAAGAGTGTCGCCATAATCTTCACTGGCCACCAGTGTCATCTTCTCATTGATCCATGCTTCTTCTTCCTCCACGTTGGCTACAAACTGCTGATACTCCAAGGACTCCTCTAGTCGCTGACCCCTGATCACGGGAAACAGGACAAAGGCGTCATCTCCGTGGGTGGGAAGGTTTGTATTTAACATGCTTTTGAGAAAACATTCACGAGAGGGCCAGGATGTAAAGGGTTTGGGACACGAGGCAGATGGGGTCCTTCAGGCATGAACCACATCCAGATGTGTGGGACAGGAGGGCTCCGTGCAGGCCCGCAGGAACTCCAGGGCAAGCTGGCCGCATGGCACTCAGGAAAGGCCCAAGCCTGGCACCACACCAGGAGAGCGCTCACCGCGCAGCTGCCAACTGCTTCAGCTCCTGCCAGTGCTCTGCGAATTGGGCCAGGCGCTGCTGGATCTCTTCCTGCCCGATGGTGTTGTCATCAGACAGCTTCTTGCCAGTGTCCAGGACACCCTGGAGGGCAAGAGTGGGCCTATCAGCCAGGGAGGCAGCTGTGTCCTGTGGATCCCAGGGAGGCCAGAGGATTCCAGAGGATTCCAGGGAGTAGCCTCAGCACGGAGCAGGCCTCTCCGCCAGGTCCAGGCACGATGGGACCAGGACCCAGCGCGGGGCCTGTCCTGTGTGCGTCTGTGCAGGAGTGCTCACCTGAATGGCCGGCTCGTGTGCAGCCAACTCTGCCTCCAGCCGCTTGTGCTTCTTTCTCAGGTTCTGCACACCAGTGAGGTCACGGCCGTAGTCCTCGGAGCTGACCAGCAGCTTCTTCTCCCTGGGCCCAGGGCAGCGGGCTGGTCAGTGTGAGCATCTCGTCTTTCTGAGGGACTCACACCAGCCAGCCTATGCTTTAGAGACCCTGTCTGTGCAGGATGGACAGATGGACTCATCTGCGTATCTGGGTTCCACTGGGCATAGTGCCACCCTGAGGACGGGAGTGCCATCGGTGTTGCCGTGATGAGTCTGATTTCATCGTGTCTATTATGTGCACGGGGGCACTGAAAAGTTTTCGATTTCTAACATGGGTCTCACTACATTGTCTAGGCTGGTCTCGAACTCATGCCACTCAATCCTCCTGCCACAGCCTGCAGGACTTTGCACTCACCAGGCACTTGTGCCCCCGAGTTACACACTAAACACAGGTATGTGATTTACTGTCTTTAAAAAAAATTTCAGCCGGGCGTGGTGGCTCATGCCTGTAATCCCAGCACTTGGGAGGCTGAGGCAGGAGGATTGGTGCGAGTTCGAGACCAGCCTGGGCTACAAAAGTGAGCGCAGGACCAGCCTCAACTGCATAGTGAGACCCTGTCTCAAAAAGACAAAAAAAGACAAAAAAAAAAAAAAAAAAAAAAAAAAAAAAAAAAAAAAAAAAAAAAAAAAAAAAAAAAAAATTTCATGTCTTAAGCAAGGAAACAATTAGGACAGGAGTTTGTCTTTAAAAGTGGTCTGCTGGAGTTGGTGTGGTGCACATGCCTTAATTCCAACACAAGAGGCTGAATAGAGGATCACAAGTTCAAGACCAGCCTGGGCTACACAGTAAGACCTGTCTTAAAATAATGCAGTGATCTGTATGTGTGCTTTGTCATTTGAGAAAGAAAGAATGGCACTTTGGCAGAAGAGGGTTTAAGAAAAAAGTTCAGCTCCACTTCCTTGAAGAGCTGCTCTCTGTCAGGCTGGACACACAGGCACTACACTGAGGACCAGGGCAGGACCCCCTGTGACACTGCTTGTCACCACTGCATGCAGGACGTGGCACTGAGTGTGCAGTGGCCTGGAGCACAGCTGGGTCTGCACTTCTCCCGACCCTCCGCCTGCGGCCTGGGAGGACTAGCACTTAGCTGTGAGACACGCACTTAATCCACGACTCCTCGTCATCCATGTCCCGGAAGAACTGGTGCAGGCGGTGGGACTCGCTCAGCCGGGCACGCCGGGATGCCGCCATACTCTTGATCTTCTGGAAGCGCCCGTTGATGGCATCCCTCTTGTCCTTCACTTGGGAGGTGTCAAAAGCACTGCTGCTCATCAGGCTGTCTGCCTGGCTGTTCAGGTCCTTTAAACGGTCCTGAGGGATGGCACAGGAGGGAAAGGTCGGACACTGGGCAGTGGCTGCTGTGGTGACCAGTGCATGCCTGTGAGCGTGGCGCTCAGGAGGATGAGGCAAGCGGATCACGAGGAGTCTGAGGCCAGCCCAGCCTTGTCTCAAAGAACCAACACCCCAGCTGAAGCCAAGCCTGAACACACAGCCGGGAAGGTGGAGCAGTGACATGCCTTTCCTGGTGGGGACGCCTGCACTGGTGGTGCAGAAGCAAGGAAGCACAAAGCCTGCGCCTGTGCCTGTGCAGGGCCAGGCAGGGATCTGCCCAGTGACTGCTCTGTAGAGGCAAGGTCTTGCTACGCAGCTTGGGCTGGCTTCGAGCTTGGGAACCTTCAGCCTGAACCCGCAGGCCCCAGGTGTGTCCTGCTGGTGTGTGCTACTGTGCCTGGCAGAAGCCAAGTCTTAACTGGCACCCACCAGTAGAGGAAAAGATGCTGCAGTTTGTTTTTTTTTAATGAGTGCTGGGGCTCGAGCAGAACTTTACACCTTTATGATTGGGGAGATAGATCCATGGCACAAGATGGCTCCTGCCTGGCAAGTACAAGGTCGTCAGTTCAAACCCTGATCCCGCAAAAAAACATAAAAAAGAACTTCACATCTAAGCACACACTCTCCCACTAAGCTCCACTCTGAACCACTGCAGAATGCTTTATGAAGCAGCAAAAGCTAAGTAATGGGCTGAAGGTATGGCTAGTGGTAGAGGCTTGCCTAGCGCCTGCCTAGCACACAGGAAACCTCGAGGAGTACAACTCCCAGCACTTCAAAGCCAAGTTGAGTCGGGCGTTGTGGCTCACACCTGTAATTCCAGCACTCAGGAGGCTGAGGCAGGAGGATTGGTGCAAGTTCAAGACCAGCCTGGGCTACAAAAGTGAGCTCAAGGCCAGCCTCAACTGTATAGCGAGACCCTATCTCAAAAAGAAAAGAAAAAAAAAAAAAAAGCCAAGTTAATTTTTCTTGAATATCCAATTTTATTATTTTTCTTAACTTAGAAGAATGATTAATATAAACTGGCCGCTCAGCCTTGGGCATCCAATAGACACTTTGGTTAGAGTGAAAATATGCCTACCAGTTCACAGAAACTTGGTGATTTGATGATAAAGACAGAATTCAAACGCTAGGGGCCCAGCAGGATGGCTCAGTGGTCTAAAGCGCCTGCTTAGGAAAGCTTGGGTGGCTGCAGGGACCATGGTTCAATCCCTGGCACCACATGCTGTGCCAGCCCTGCCCTCTGGGCGGGCTGAGTCGGCCATAAAAATAAGTAAACAAAGGTTCTGAAACAAGAATAAAAATAATAATAAATAAAATTAAAAAACAAAAACAAACAAACAAACAAACAAAAAACCCTGAACTGAATATATAGCCCAGACACTTGGGAAGCTGAAGCAGGAGGATGCCCAGCTAGCCTGGGTAACTTATCAAGTTCTTGTCTCAAAAACTATGTGCTGGAGCTGGGCGTGGTGGCACACGCCTGTAATCCCAGCACTTGGGAAGCTGAGTCAGGAGGATCAGTGCAAGTTCGAGACCAGCATGGGCTATAAAAGTGAGCTCAAGGCCAGCCTGAACTGCATAGTGACACCCTGTCTCAAAAAAGACACCCCCCCCCCAAAAGAAAAACTATGTGCTGGTGAGACAGCTCAGAGGACTGCGTGTCTGCTTAGGCAAGTGCAGGGGCTGGGGTTCAATCCCTGGCACCACACGCTGTGCCGGCCCCACCCCTGAGCGCGCTGAGCTGGTGGAACGCTTCAGAGTTGGTGCAATGTAGTGAGCCCCTGCACAAAATAAAAAGGGTTGGAGACTTTGGCTTTGACAGGTTCTGGCCCTACTATGGGTTGCTGAAGTATTACGGTGGTCACCTAACATGGCTGAAGCCTTTAAAGTAACAGCTTCTCTTCCCAGAGACCATTTCCTCCTTTCTCCCCAACCTAGTCCTGGCTACTTCCCTTTCACTTTTTTGGTACCACAGGGATCCTGATCAGCTCCTCAGGTGTCACTGAACCTGCCGCTCAAGCCCCACCCCTGACAAAAGGCCACAACCTCTCAGCCTCCTCCTGTCTCAGGTCCATGGATTCCCCACCTCCCCTATCTCCCTTGATCTCGGTATCTGCAAAGTCAATAAAAGCCTCTTTTATCTTTCCTATCTCTTTATTGCCCTGCTGAAAAACCTAACATTCTGCTGCAGAAAGTACCCCTCAGTGTTTGTTTTGCGGGACAGGGTGTCTTGATGTAGTCTTGGCTGGCCTGGAACTTCCTTCTGCCTCAGTCTCCCAAGTGCTAGGACTACAAGCACGCACTAACCAAACCAGGTAGAATCCCTTTGGTCTGGTCCCCATTAATGCAAGAAAGCCTCCCTCAAAACAAAACAAAACAAAACGAAACAACCTTTCAATAGAGAATTGGAATTCTGAAAATTTATATCCACTACACTTACCTGGCAGGGGAGATACCATGATCATGGAAATTTATATCCACTACTATGAGCTTGATGGTTTACCGAGATATAAAGGTTCTTTTTTTTTTTGTCTTTTGCAGTACTGAAGGCTAAACCTAGGGCCTTGCACCTACTAGGTAAGCAACCTCTACCACAGCTGCCCAATTCTATCTTTTGTCTTTGAGACAGGGTTTTGGTATGCAGTTCAGGCTGGCCTTGAACTCACTCTATACCTCAGGCTGGTTTCAAGTTCACAAAGATCCTCCAGCCTCCTGAATGCTGGGAGTGCAGGTGTGCGCCACCATGCTCAGATCCCAGCCCACCCCCCGTTTTGGACACTAAGTCTTACTAAATTGCTGAGGCTGGCTTTAATCTTATGATACTCCTGCCTCAGGCTCCTGAGTAACTATGATTAGAGACAGGGATATCATACCTGGCTAAAATGTAGATTTCTTTTTAATTTTTCGTGTTTATGGAACCACACTCTGATGAGACAAGTGGTGCACTAGCAAATGTAACATTTTGGTTTGACACAGGATAATGCGTCAGCCCTTAGAAGCAACGGGCATAACTCAGCAAACCAGCACGTATTTACTATGTGAGTCACGTGCCATGTGAGAAAATCCTGTGCCTGTGCGGGTGAGAGCCACCCTACCTCCAAGATGGACTGGTGGATTCAGTGTAACTTGTTACAAAGAAATGAACCTATTTTGCAGCCCGCTTTCAAGAAACTAGCACTTAGAGATTCTTCCTTTCCTTATCTTCATCAGGTACAACACACCACAATAAATTGAGTTTACAGCCAGGCGTGGTGGCGCACACCTGTAATCCCAGCACTCGGGAGGCTGAGGCAGGAGGATTGGTGCGAGTTCGAGACCAGCCTGGGCTACAAAAGTGAGCTCAAGGCCAGCCTCAACTGCATAGCGAGACCCTGTCTCAAAAAGACAAAAAAAAAAAAAAAAAAAAAAGAAGCAGCTCTAAGAATCCAAATGCCTTTTATTAAGTTGGCCATTAAAGAGATTTGAGAAAATACAACTTATGCAATCTTTTTTCAGAAAAACACTGGTGCTTTTCCCTAAAACCTGCTACGTCCTAAATGACGACGCACTTAATGTCACGTGGCATGAACTGCAAGTGCTTCAGCTTCCCTTGTTTTCCTGAGTTCATGAAAGAGGCCTGAGCCACTGCGTTCCTCACAGCAGCCGCACAGCATCTAAGGCCCAAACAGGCTGGGAACAATCAGGCCTCACCCTGCTCACCTGCACACGCATGTGCACGCAGCGCGGAGCACTCTCCTCCCACATGCAGACTCATGGCATCAAGGAACAGAAGCGCTCCACCACTAATGGGATCTCATTGTGTGGCGCCATAGTCCCCTTCCTTCCCCCGTGGCAGGCAGGAATCTATTCCCCAACTCTAATTTTTTGAGAGTGTCGTTATGTAGTTCATGCTGCCCTAGAACTCATGATGTAGCCCAGGAAGGCCTCAAACTGTGATCCTCTTGCCTCAGCCTCCTGGGTAGTAGGACTACAAGCATGTGCCACCATGCCTGGCTTGAAGCAGAATCATGGGTAATATTTTAGATGTCTTTTGAAGATATAACTGTGTGCATATGTGTGATACTGGGGACTGAACCCTGGGGTGGTCTATCACTAACCTCTACCCTGGCCCTTGAAGAAACTCTTACTAGGGTACCCAGGCTGGTCTTTAATTTGTGATTTTCCTGCTTTAGCTTCCTGAGTAGCTGAACTACCATGCTTGGCTCAAATTTAACTTTTAAGATTTATAAGATGAGCATGATGGCCTATGTCTATAATTCCAGGGCTTGGGAGGTTGAGGCAGGAGGACTGCTGCCAAATTTGAGGCCAGCCAGGACAATACTCCAAGACACTGTCTTATAAACCCAAAGAAAGAAAAAAGTATTTTTTATACTTTTTTTTCAGTGGCTGGCTCAGCCCGCCCTAGGGGCAGGGCTGGCACTGCATGTGATGCTGGGGCTAGAACCTTGATCCCCTGTGCTTTAGTCCCCTGAGCTATTCTCGGCAGCCCCAGATTATTATTATTATTTTTTGGCGGGACCGGGGTTCAAACTCACAACCTTGCACTTGCTAGGCAGGCACTTGTGCCACGGAGTTATCTCCCCAGCCCCCCAAGAATTTTTTTTTTTTTTTGTCTTTTTGAGACAGGGTCTCCTATGCAGTTGAGGCTGGCCTTGAGCTCACTTTTATAGCCCAGGCTGGTCTTGAACTCGCACCAATCCTCCTGCCTCAGCCTCCCGAGTGCTGGGATTACAGGCGTGAGCCACCATGCCCGGCTCCCCCAAGATTTTTTAAAAAATGTATTTAATTGTTGCAGGGTCTCCCTATGCAGATTGGACTTGTGGTGATCCTCTTGCCTTCAGCCTCCCCGGCCAGCACTGGGACTACAGGTGTGAGCCACCATGCCTGGGCTCTGGCCAGCTCCGTGTACCTTGGGGGCAGGGTTGGCAAGGCATGTGGCGCTCGGGATCACCACAGTCCCTATGACTGCCTAAGCAGGGGCTTCAGTCCACTCAGCTATCTCTCCAGCGCTCCTCCCCCATCAATTTTTTTGTCTTTTTGAGACAGGGTCTCCTTTTGCAGGTCAGGCTGACCTTGAGCTCACTTTTGTAGCCCAGGCTGGCTTCGAACTTGCACCGATCTGCCTGCCTCAGCCTCCCTGGGATTACAGGCATGCGCCACCATGCCCGGCTCCCATTAATTTTTAAGTGATGGCAAGCACTTAAAAACCTGTATAACCCAAATCTCTTAGGGGCTGTTAGAAACTGGCCCAACGCTACGGGACAGCACACATTCCCTAGCACCGAGCCCTCACCCTGGGCCTGGAAGCGTGTACTCACTTGCATGCCCACACCGTGCCTACCTCATGTGCTGAGATATCGGCCTCCAACAGCTGGTGCTTCTTCAGCAAGTTGTTCACAGAGGCCAGATCCTTGCCATAGTCTTCAGATGCCAGGAGGGCCTCCACCTGGCAAGGAGGCAGAAAGACAAGGCTCTGTGTGGTATGATCCATGTTCTGGAGCCCACGGGTTGCCTGGCAGCCGCTCCAGGTTCTGCCCAGTCATGGCTGGTGCCAAGGCTGCTTGGCTGAGTCAGGCTGCCTGTCTGTGCTGCTGCATATACCGGCCCATTAACCTACAGGGCTGCTGAAGGTGCAGGCCCCGCCTAACCTGTGCAGCAAGGCTTGGAGCGTGGCCGCCCCCTGCCTTGTGATTGGCCTTGCCGGAGAGGGGGAGCAGCAGGGTGCACAGAGGCTAGGCGCTGTTCCGTGGTGGGGTTCACACCCCAAAGTGGACACATGGTCCAGGCCTATCTGGCTCTTGGGAAGGATTCTTAGTGACTGTGCTAGTGCTCCTGATGCCCGCTAGTTAAAGGTCACACTGTGAGCGTGGCTGTAACAGACCTCTGCAGATACAATGCTCATGTGAGTATCTACAGACTGCTAAGAATGCGCTGCGATGTTAGGGGGCCTCTGAGTCCTTTTCTGTTTGCTGTATTTTCCTGAGGTCCTCCACAGAGTAAGGGTCCCCAGTGTTGGCTCCCAGCCCATGGCTGGGTCTGGGCTCTGTAGCCAGACCCTCTTCCTCTGTGCCTCACCTAGGGTTGTGGGAGCCAATACCTTCCTTCTATATGTGCTCCCTCTGCTCGGCAGAGCAAGGGACTGGTGTGCGTGGGCAATGCCTGTGGCCTAGGTGTCTCTGCTGGGGCCCAGGACAACCCCCTCGCGGTACCTCAGAGAGCCAGAAGTCGAAGTCCTTGATGCCCGTGTTGAAGTTCTGCTGCTTGTTGGCCTCCTTCAGCTTCTGGCTTTTTTCAGCTGACTTCTGCACTAGGAACTGCCACTGGTCAGCGAGGGCGGCCAGGCGGGCCTGAGGAGAAGGGGCCATGAAAACGGGAGAAACCACTACTCCAGTGTGCTCGGCAGCAGGGACACGGGCACTGCCCCCACCCCCACTCTCCAGCATCCTGCCCTGGCTGCGGGCAGGCCGCAGGCTGCACCTTCACGGCATCCTCGCTGCCAGCACAGGCGCCCCGCTCGATGAGGGAGTTGCCCATGTCGATGACCCCACGGATGCGGTCAGCATTGGCGTGTAGCTCGGCTTCGAAGGCCTGGTGTTTCTGGTGCTTGCTCTGAAAACACCAAGATTGCTGTCAGAACTGCTCCTGGTAGGCGCTCTTTTAGAAGCAGGGCTTTCAGGAGGGAGGAGGGGTGGGAAAGCTAAAGACCTAGGCTAAGGGTTGAGGAATTTTCTAGCAAGCATTGCTGAGTACATATAGGATGCTTTAGGGAGTTCAGCGGGGGCATGGACCAGGGAAGAGAGGAAGTGTTCCCGCTTACCAGAGGGTCTGGAAGGTAGTTCTCAAAAGCTCGGAGTCAACTCCTAAAATTATAGACTTCCTAACATTTTGTAGGATGATGGCAATGGCTGAACTATATCCCCAGCCTTTTTCAATTTACTTCTTAAAATTCTGATAGGATTTTCTTTATTGTCTAGGCTGGCCTTGTATTTGTAAATCCTCCTGCCTTGGCCTCTTCAGGGCCTGGGATTACAAATGGGAATCACCACAACGAGCCCAGCTTCAGTTCTGAATCTACTTGCCTGTCAATTTCTTTTTTTTTTTTTTTTTTTGTGGGACCAGGGTTCGAACTCACGACCTTGCACTTGCCCATCAGGCACTTGTGCCTCGGAGCTATCTCCCCAGCCCCGTTGCCTGTCAATTTCCACCTGCTTTGTTTTTCTGAGACAGTCTTTTGACATAGTTGAGGTTGGCCTTGAATTTGTGGTGATCTTCTTGCCTAAGCCCCTTGAGTACTGCCCAACTTGGACAGAAAATCTTAACAAATAACACATATGAAGCTATCTCATCATCTAAGGTAGTGGCCCCTATACAGCTATGTATCTGGTAACTAGTCTTTTTTGGGGGGTGGGGAGTACTGGGGATCAAACTCAAGACCTTATGCTTGCCAGGCAGGCACTTAAGCTGCTACCTCCCCATCCCCCTGGTGGCCAGTCTTGTCCACTGCTGACAGAGGAATCATCTATAGCCACTACAGACCTTGGCTTTTTTGGTTTCTATTCTGGTAGCTGCCACTGCAGCTGCTATCAAAACCCAGGTCTGATGGTAGTGAGAATTCATGTTTGCCAAGAAAAGAGGGCTGGGGAATTGGATAGAGTTCTAGAGAATTCATAAAGAAACAGAAAATGCTAAAACAACAGAAGAGACATCTGCAAGTTGCCAGCAGCTGAGGTAGCGTTCTGGGCAAAACATCTGGCAGGGTGAGAAGTGCAGGGTCTTGGGAGCATATTACAGGGTGGGGCAGGGGTAAAAGAAAAGAGCAGTGAGGCTGCAGAATTTTTCTTCTTTTCTTTTTTTGTGTCTTTTTGAGACAGGGTCTCGCTATGCAGTTCAGGCTGGCCTTGAGCTCACTTTGGTAGCCCCGGCTGGTCTCAAACTCACACCTATCCTCCTGCCTCAACCTCCCAAGTGCTGGGATTACAGGTGTGCACCAACACACCCGGCTTTTTTTGTCTTTTTGACACAGGGTCTCGCTATGCAGTTCTGGCTGGCCTTGACCTCACTTTTGTAGCCCAGACTGGTCTCTAACTTGTACTGATCCTCCTGCCTCAGCCTCCCAAGTGCTGGCATTACAGGCGTGCGCCCCCATGCCCAGCCCATCTGGAGAATTCTGCATCAGATGTTTCATTTCAGAGGCAGCAACTACTAGAGGCCACATCCCCTTGACTGGCTCAACACAGCAGCAACAATGGGCTGTGTCCCTGTTGGCATACTCCAATGCCTGATGCAAAACAGGGATGGAAACGGCCTTGACCTTGGACCCTGACTAAGCACTGGCTCTTCTGTGTCTTGCTCTGATCACTCTTTGATTCAAAACCCAGGGGCCCGGCGGGATAGCTCAGTGGTCTAAAGTGCCTGCTTGGGGAAGCTTGGGCAGCTTCAGGGACTGTGGTTCGATCCCTGGCACCACATGCTGCCCTCGGGGTGGGCTGAGCTGGCCATAAAAATGAGTGAATAAACAAACAAAGGTTCTGAAACAAGGAAAAAAAAAAAAAAAAAAAAAAAAAAAAAAAAAAAAAAAA
>PVJA010055867.1:0-11039 GCA_004027025.1 Myocastor coypus
CACACACACACACACACACACACACACACACACACACACACACAAAAGGTTCCCGGGGAAGTGTTCCTGGGATTTGGTTCACAGTGCTTAGGTGTCCAGGTACTTGGAGATCTCTGCAGCCATCATCCTTATGCTGGTGGCAGACTTTGGCATCATCTACATGGTGCTGGGTTTATAGGCATGCATAATGCAAGTTATGGCATCACAGAGACTGCTAGCCAGGTTTGAAAGAACGGCCTGGAAAGCCAGGCGGTGTGCCCTGAGAGGGCAGTACATGAAACTTTGAGGGTGAAGCAAAAGTGCAGAGAAGACCCCAGGGAGTTAGAGGTGCCAGGAACATAATGTCCTAATGTCCACTGGTAGGGAGCAAAGAGAGAAGCCACAAGGGCTGCGACAGGCGGTCCCATAAAGCATGGGGCTGCCCAAGCCTTCTGGAGTTCACATCTGGCCACAGCTGTCCTTGGCTACTGACCATGAACCACAGGACTCAATGCTTACCATGCTGGGTTTCTATCTTGCTCTTGTCCTTTTCTCTACCTCTATTTGTCCCTTTTGGAAAGGAAATGTTTATCATGTGCTACTGCAGACCAGCACTGTTTAACTTTCTGCTTCTTACAGGGGCTCACGGCTAAGAGTTTGCTTTGAGTCTCAGATGAGACTTTGGACTTGGATTTTTCAGCAGTGCACAGGTAAGATTTTGTTGACTGTTACAAATGGACTAAATAAATTTTACATAAAGTGATAGACAAGAACCACCTGAGGGGTCAAGGAAGGAGTATTATTGTTTAGATCTGGAAGGTTCCCCCAAAGACTCATGTGAAAGGTGCTGGCATCACAGAGGCCATACACAGGGGCTTGCCTTTAGAAGGTGGGCCATGACCCGGAAACATGTACACCTCTCTCATTGGCTCTTCTCTCTTTTCCGGGCCACCATTATATGAGCAGCTATCCTGCAACAAGACTCTCTACCCTGCCATTCCTGCCTAAATAAACCAAAATAAACCTCTCTGTCTTAGGCTGTGGGTGTCAATTAATATGGTATCAGGTACTAAGTCCCAGTGATGTTCCAGTGATCAGAGGCATCCCTGCTCCAGGTGCTCCACGTCCTTTCTATACAACTCAGGTTTTCTGTGACTCAAGACTTCCATTTAGTCACCAGTCATCTGGCCCTACCCGAGCACTCTCCTCTCACCACCTCCTCTAAAGTACTCAAGTAGCCTTCCCCTCTGCACAGGGAGACTCCGCCCCAGGAGGCACTGGCCAGTGTTTGGGCACATTTTTGGCTGCTGTGTTGGAGCAGGAGGTGCTATTAGCATCTGCCCAGGGGACCCAAAGCATTGGACACAGCATTTGTCAGCCTTTGCAGCACATACCAACAGTCCTGCAACCCTGCCGAAACTGCAGCCCCTTCCTCCCAGCCACTTGCAGTCATGTGGCCCTGTTTAACACCATCTGAAATAACCTAGTCAAACTAACAATCCTTTCTCCTCTCCCACTGCACGCAAGTGCCACAAAGATAGGCTTGAGCTGATGCTGTGGCACACGATGGTCCCTGGTGCACTACAGAAGATCTGTACAGGTGAACAAAATATGGTGGAATCCCAAACCCTCTTAGGGAAGAGGCAGAGATGTATAAAATGTAGTCCACCCAATAGGGGTGGTGTCACCTGTTGACAAGCACAAAGTTGAAGGTCTGTCCTGTCACTCCAGAGACGCAATCCCGCACATGCTCTAGCACTGGAATCCAGGGCTTTGGAGACAGCGTAAGGCCTGAAAATGTGTAGGTCAGCCCAGCATCACCATAGGTCGCCTGTTTCCTCGGCACGTCATGCCACTTCCCAAACACCAGGACTCTGGCCAGCGCCCCTGTGTAGGTGAAACAGCAGCTCTGTTCCTGTGGACTCCCAAAGATGCAGGGGGACAAGAGCCTAACACATTCCCTGAGGGTCAGGGAAGGGGGAAAGAACGCTCCCTCTGTTCTTCATTTTGGTGTGTTATGTTCTGCTGGAGATGATCTCAAAAAAAAAAAAAAAAAATTGTGACAGCCAGGCATCCTATCACTAGGGAAGGCAGAGCCATGAGGACCACAAATTAGAACCTATCTTGAGCAACTCAGTGATTCAGTGAGACCTTGTCTCAGAAAATAAAAGGGCTAGGCATGTAGCTCAGTGCAAAGACCCTGGGTTCAATCCTTGGTACAGGGGGTAAAAAATCACTGTGGCCTGCCCCAAATTTTCAGGTAAGAACTATTACATGATTTTTAGCTGGAGCTCATGGCACATACCTACCTGTATGCCAGTACCTGGGAGCGTAAGGCGGGAAGATTGCAAAATCAGAGCTGGCCCGGTGCAACCTAATGGGACTACTTCAAAAAATTAATAAGGCTGGCAATGTAGCTCAGTGGTAGAGAGCTCCTAGGTTCAAACCCCAATGCTGGAGAAAAAAAAAGGAATTCTTGTCTTACAGTTAGACGCGCATGGCCTAAGGTTACTTTTTCTTAAACGCTACTGCTTTAGTTATTGCTTAAGGAACAATAGAATAAAGAGTCTGAGCTCTGAGCACAATGAATGTTCGCTTGCACCAGTGGGATCCCTTTGTCAGCTGAGGTTCCTATGGGCCTGTGGCTGCAACAAAGCTGAGGCTCGTGCAGCTCAGTCTGGGCCAGGCCACTGGTGTGCTCATCACAGGGTAGAGCAATGGTTCTCAACCTCTGACTCTCAGACTGTCACCATCAGCATCTCCTGCCAACTTCTTACAAAAGAGACTGGTTGGGACCCCTTCACAGCTCTGCCTAGCAACAACTTCTCCAGTCGAGGGGAGAACCACTCAACACTCGGGCAGAGGAAGTACCTGATTATCCCCCATCTCTCTCCCTGGACTAGTGATTCCCAACCCTGGCTGCACATCAGAATCCCCTCCAAGTCCCACCCCAATCTTGGTGCAGGAAATGAACCAAGGGCCTTGTACAGGCTAGGCAATTGCTCTACCACAGAGCTATATTCCTAGCCCCCGGAAGTCTTTTTTAAAAAACACTAATGCACAGGTTGCACCCCCAGCTATTCTGATCCCCTAGGTCTCCCACAGCAACAGCATAATGAATTTTTTTTTTTTCTTGTTTCAGAACCTTTGTTTATTCACTCATTTTTATGGCCGGTTCAGCCTGCCCCGAGGGCAGGGCTGGCGCAGCATGTGGTGCCGGGGATCGAACCGCGGTCCCTGAAGTCACCCAAGCTCTCCCAAGCAGGCGCTCTAGACCACTGAGCCATCCCGCCAGGCCCCATAATGAATATTTTTTAAACTTTGCTAGGTGAGTCTCATCAGCAAGTAGCCAAGTGCAGTCACTGTAGTTATCTGTTAGCTCAGTGGTCAAACTTGGTTTTTGAAACTCTGTATCCCAAGCTCAGAGGTACCCACGTAATATTTGTTGAATCCATCAACAAAGACTCCCAAGTTCAGATTTCTCCAAACATAAGAACACTAGTTTTATTAAACAAGCGTTCAACACACACACCCAGAGTCCTCTGCTTACCTGTGAAATATTCTACTTCTTTCTCCAATGCTTGGAAAATCTCATCTGCCTCAGCTTTGCCAAACAGGACCATGTAATCACAGTCCAGGTCCTCGGCCCGGATGTGCCGCCAGCTGGGGCCTGCCTCCAGGATGGCCCTCTCCAGGGGCTCCCTCCTGGGCCTCTTCCAGGCGCCTGATGGGTCTTTGCCAAATGCACCTGGCTCTTCCTCAGTTAGCTCTTCCTGCTCTCCTTTTCCAACACGGTCTCCCTGCACACGTTTTATTAGGAATTTTTCCATCTCTCCTCTTGGCACTAAGTGGGGTTCGGTGGTGAAGAAGAAAGGAAAAAGAGTATCTAGGTTTTGTCCTGGATGAAAAATCTATTCATTGTCAGGGGCTCACAATAGTAGTGTTCCTATTAAGTTTCCATTTGTAGTGCAAAACCATGTCCTAGAAAGGAAGTGTAGAGAGCATTAAAGCGTGGAAGGGCCATAAGCGATGGGCCCAGGGTCACCCACACCCACCTGGCTGTAATCAAATGGCCAGGGCTGGGGTCAAGCTTACTTGAGGCCCCTGTTTGAAAACACGAGCAAGAGGAGCCAGCTGGCTACCTTGCAAAAACCTCCATGCGCGCACTCCCCACCAGAGAATGCTAAGTAAAACCCAGACTTCTTATTTTCCAGGTGGAGGTCCTGATACCCAGGGTGAGGGTAAAGGGATTGTCCAAAGAAATCCGGACAAGCAGGTCTCTACTTGGGGCCCTCAACGCTAAGAAGGCGTGGTAACTGACCGCGCCGAGTCAGTATTAAAATGGGTAACTCCAGCGAGTCAAAAGGGGTAACTCAGAATCTAAGCGCCAAACCTCCCCACTCACTCTGATAGAGATTAGAACTTTTGACTTGTACGGGGGTGCGGGTGTTAGCATTTCCTTTTACTCTCCCAGCTGGCGGGAAAAACTCACCCCGCCTGCAGCACGCTCAGCACGGGTGCATTTCCGGGGCAAGCAGGGAAGCGCTTGCTGATTGGCGAAACCAACCACTCTCGACCTGCTCGCGCCACCTCTCGGCCGCTCGATGCATCGCAGGCATTACCCTATTCTGGTCTCGCTGGTAGTATAGCAGTTTATTTTGCAGCTTGGGAAATTCTGAGGTTAAAGGCCCCTTCCCCTTCCCCCAACTCCTCTGAACTGGGGATTGAATTCTGGGCCTTATTCCGGAGATACACTCTCAAGCTCTTCCCCTCACTTTTTTATTTTGAGACCCCGCTTTACTATTGTCACCAGGGTAGGGCTCAAACTCACAATCTTTACTGCCTCAGCCTCCTTGAGGTACTGAAATTATAGGCCCGCACCACCAAGCCCGACTTTACACGTTTAATTTTCTATAAATTCTGTTTAACCATGAACATTCTTCCTTCTTACACTTATGCTCCTGGTCCTGGGTGCTGGCAGCAAGGCTTAAGCTCCTACCCTCATGGAGGCTAAATTTTGGAAATAAACCAGGAATAAAACAAGTGTAAATGAAATAATTCTGTTTAGTGTAGAAGTTAGAATTACAGCAACAGGCTGGAAGGTGAGGCAAGAGAAGGCATGACAGGGAAGGGTCCTGGGCTCAGAGATTAAGTTTTCTAGACAGAGGGAAGTCTGAGCTGGGTACTAAAGGCTCAGGAGGACAAACTGGTGCGTCAGCCCAAGATCTGGAAACAGACTGGTAGTAGGCTGCAGACAGAACGGGAAGCTACCTGGAGATTGGGGGAGGAATGTGGAGGTTTATTCTAAGCTCCTTTGGAGGCAGGTGGGGTGTTGTGATGCAATTTACATTTCAAAAAGATCACACCCTGGGAAAGGTGTAAGTGACTCTGCAAAATGGAACTTAGAAAGGTTTTTTTTTTTTTTTTTTTTTTTTTTTTCCTTTTAGAGATAAGCAACTTCTCCAGACGTCTTCCTGGAGCATGGAACCAACACTTCTTTTCCTGAATCTCCCCCAAAGTGACAAGATATACAGACCAGATATACAGGCCACGATGGAGCCCAGTTACTGCCTTTGCATAACAAAGGGGACCAGAAGCTGAAGATGGCTGGGAGTGATTAAAACAAATGTGATCGGCCTTAACTGTGTGTCCCCCTCTGCAGTTCCTTCCCGTGTCCATCTGTGCAGGGCGAGATGGTGACTTGAGGCAAACAGGCCTCTCCATCTCTTTTGGAGCTTTCGTTGAATAAATCCTTTTATTCCTTTTACCACAGTATAAGGAATAAATCCTTTTATTCCTTTTACCACAGTATAAGGTCTCCTTTGATTTGATCAGGGGCAAGCCAATGAACCTAAGTGGCTGGCAACAATACCAACTGAGCTTGTAAAAGGAGATACTGCTGATAGTGTGGGAGGGAAGGGGAGAATGGAAGAAATGAATCCGGTATGTGATTACTGGCGCAGGAGGGTACAGTAGTGCCATCCTGGAATCAACAGTTTAGAATTAACCTTCATGATCTTAAAGAGACGTCTCCCCTAAGGTGCATAGATTTGGCAAAAAGCTTGCTCTAAATTTGTTTGCAAAATAAAAAACTTGTTTGCCATCAGTAAAACAGGTTGTGAAAAGTGGCCCCTCGCATCTCCACCGCACTGCATCCTTCATAGGACAGGTACTGTTTTTGTTTTTTTAACATCCGAGAGGGGGAGGAACATTCCCTAAGGCGGAGGTGTGACTCACAGGCTCAAAGAAAGAAGAGGCAAACCCTCCAGCATCGTTCACGCCCAACCTCGCCCTGGGGACAGCGTGGACCACCCCTCCTGCACTTGCGCACTGGGTCCTCCACCGCCCTCCGCGAAGACCCTCCCCATTCGGAGCATGCGCAGACCGTTTGGCGCCAAATTCCAGTCTCTGGGCGGAGCGGCCAATTCCAAGTCTCTGGGCGGCGCGCGTTCACTCTTACCTCGGCTCCGGGATGATCGGACAGAAGACTCTGTACTCCTTCTTCTCCCCGAGCCCCGCCAGGAAACGTGCCTACAGTCCCGAGCCAGCCGCCCCAAAGACCGGCGTGGCGGCCGTAGTTGGAGAGAACGGCGATGTGACGGTGAGGCGAGGCAGGGACCGCCTTGGGGGCTAGGGGTAGGGGGAGGAAGGCAGGGTTCCTGCCTAGTTCAGGGGGCGTAAGAGCGCGCCATTCAAGCGGTAACCCGGGACCCCTGTTCAAAACAGGTTCCACGTGTTCTAAGTACTCCGTCGTAGTTCCTCACCGGCCGCCGTACTAAAGCGCTAGCCAATGGGGACGCGCCCCTACGATAGCGGCAACCAATTGTCGCGCAACTGGCGCGCCCTGCTTAGCCTTCCGTCCAATTAGAAGAGGGAGGAGGCGGGGTTCCTGCTGAGGTTTTTTTTGCCGCGAAAAGTACGCGTGGGGACTCCGGGGTTGGCCCCCCGCCGGGAGGGGCGTGGCGTTTGGGTCCTTGGTCTCCGGTTCCCGGAGGTCTTTAAAGAGGCCACTGGACGGCCTTACAGCTCCTCCTAAACTGCAGCTATTTCGACGGGGCGCAGCCATGAGCATCTTTTGCCGTGGTTCGCAGGGTTTGGCTGGGAAGTTGTGGGCAGCCGGGAGACAGTCGCTGCGATTCTTAACCCCTTCTTGCGGGGACCCTTTCCAGGCCAGCCCCGCTAAGAAGGCCCGGGCCGGGCAGGACGATCCCGCCGCGCCGCCCTCCTCGCCCCTAAGCCCTGAACAACTAGACCGCATCCAGAGAAACAAGGCCGCGGCGTTGCTCAGACTTGCAGCCCGAAACGTTCCCGTGGGCTTCGGAGACAGCTGGAAGAAGCACCTCAGCGGAGAGTTCGGGAAACCGTATTTTATAAAGGTAGATAGGAGCGTTACCTTTCGCAAGGGAAACCTGGAGGCACCTCTGTTCGGTGCAGCGGTGGTTGTAGTAGTGTAGCAGCCCGTTTTCAACAGGCTCGTATTTTTTTCCACAAATGTCCTTTTCAAGTGGGTAAAGGTGGCCATGGTGTTTTGAATCCTCACGGTTATATTGGTTAAAGTTGTTAAAGACTCTAAGGTGATATTACAGCTTATTTTAAGCCTTCTTTGGGCCCCAAGAACAATTGGCCTTGTAAAATCACCAGCCACCCTGAATGAAGTCGTGTTTGCCTTTTTATAAGGGGGGAGAGGTTGGCGCTGTTGGGAAAGTAAAGCGAAGCAAAAATGAACTTCGTTCCAGCTCAGAAAAAGTGAGGAGGAATTGATGTGGTTGAGCAAGTTAAGCAGGGAGCAGATACTGTATTTTTTTTTTTTTTTTTTTTAAGGAATTTGGATTTAAAACATGGCAAGGAGTTAGATGTTTCAAACTGTTAGAGTGAGAGGGTTTCTTACTAAATTCATACAGTTTCCACTTAAAATCTGGTTTTAAATGTAGTTTATCTTTTAAATTAGCTAATGGGATTTGTTGCAGAAGAAAGAAAACATTACACAGTTTATCCACCCCCACACCAAGTCTTCACCTGGACCCAAATGTGTGACATACGAGATGTAAGTACACTTGTTGAGTTTTATTATGGGAGGAAAGCAAATAGTGTATCTTAGGGTCCTGGACTAAAATTGTAACTCTTTCTAGCCTTTTCCATGTGCTATTTTTGCAGCAGAAAAGAAAAATATTAGGCCTTGCGTCTTTATGCTTTCATTTTCTAGAAAGAGTTGGTGTTTCTTGTGTGTCTGTGTCTGGTGCTGGGCTGTAACTTAACGTTCTGCCTGCTCAGGGCAAAGTGTTTTTACCACCAAGTGACACCACCAGTCCCCCGTTACTATTTGGCATATTGATGCAAGCTTATTTCAGTGATCAATTTTTTAAAATCTTGTTACTCGTGGATGATAGAACTAAGCCCAGGAAACTAAGGGACAAAAGAGGCAGAAGGAACAAAAAAAGCTGTAATATCCTAAGTAGCAAGGATTGGCTGAGAGTGAGGCTCCCTAGTAGAGCCTGCGCCTAGCATGCATGAGGCCCTGTGTTCCATCCTCAGCACTCCCTCTCCTCCAGCTAGGCTGTCCACCTGAGTAAAGCGCATCATTGGAATCTGTTTTCCTTAAGTCATTTCACGTAGCTTCATCAAACTTGGCAGAACTGATGATGCTAAATTAACTGATAGAGGGCCTGGCAGGATGGCTCAGTGGTCTAAAGCGCCTGCTTAGGAAAGCTTAGGCAGCTGCAGGGACTGCAGTTTGATCCCTGGCATCACATGCTGCGCCAGCCCTGCCCTCAGAGCAGGCTGAGCCGGCCATAAAAATAAATAAACAAACCAAAGTTTTGAAACAAGAAAAGAAATAAAGTAAAATAAATAAAATTCTAAAAAAAAAGGTCTTAAATTAACTGATAGAAGCAATAAAACAAGGGAATGGAAGATAATATATCGGTGGGAGACACAACCCCTGAAAAATAGTGACCAGAGTGTCTTCTGTGTATTCCATAATGAATCTCTGAGGGCTTCGTGAATCTCACCTGGGTGCAGTCTTTGCTGTGGGGGAATTTGGGAAAACCATGCTAAGTGAAAGGTAAGGGCTCATTTGAAGGAGGAACCTTTTAGTATAAAATTTTTGTTAGACTTTGTTTTCCTTAAAGGTAAGATGGCCATAGTTGGCATCCTACCTCAGTCTCAGAATGCTAGGCTTATAGTACATGCCCCAAGCTCATGTCTATATTTTCAACTGATAAATTTACAAATATATAAATGTATAATCACATATATATATATATATGTATATATATATATATATATATACATATGTATATATATATGCAGTGTAAAGATTGAGGTAACTGACATATTTACCACTCGAGATACTTTTGTGTGGCGTGCATTCAAAATTCTACTAGCTGGGAGCTGGGGAGATAGTTCAGTAAAATAAGCACTTGCCTGGCAAGCATGAGTCATGAGTTCAATCCCCGGTTCTGCCAAAAAAAAAAAAATTCTACTAGCTATTTTGCAATATTCAATTAATCAATAGACTCACTGGGCTATGCCAGTGGTGGCGAATCTTTTAGAGGAGTGCCAAGCTATAATGCAAAACTGACTGACCCATCGCCAAGTGCCATCAAACCTGAATACCGAAGTGTTAAGTACAGAAAAATAGCTCTACATTGGCATCTCTTGTCTTGGGAAAAAAAACACCACACGTGTGCCTTAGGTTCACCACCTCTGGTCAGTGTTATGTCACTGCTCTTCTGCACCCTCCCCAGGCTTTGCTAACCACTGGTCTCTGCTTCTTTGAAAACAACTCTCATATTTGCTCTCATTTGTATTTTATTTACTACTGAAAACCCATGCTGGTATGAGGTGTTAACAGCAGTAGTAGTGAAGAAGCTGGGTTGTGAAACAGTTGTGTCTCTGTGCATTGTTAGCTGACAGCCACCATGACTTGCCCACACTGGCTCAGGAGCATGACCTTTGGCCGGCCTTTGTTACTTCATCCTGTGTGTGGCAGTTGCTTGGCAGCTCTGGTCATTTCAGTTTTCTGTTTAGAAGCTTGCAGCAGCAACCTGACTACACTTAATAAGGACTGAAAACCAAGTATGATAGACCCTCCTTAAACAGGGCTGCATCCTCTTGCTCAGCCTTGCCTGTCTCTGCTACTAATAGTGAAGCACCACGTAGGATCTCTGGAGCCATCTGTGGCACCTCTTTGAAACCCCTTGCTGACTACCTAGTGATTGGGTTTTCCTCTGAGTTGTGCTACCTTCAACATATGCTGGTACAAGGTTGGAGGTTGGGTTTTCATTTTTTTCCTCCTCCATTTTGTAAGCTGGAATACAAAGTTAGGGTTTAGTGAATATGTTGTTCAATCAAAGAAATGAAATAGGGGCAGGGGAGATAGCTCTGTGACACAAGTGCCAGCCTGGCAAGCTCAAGGTCGTGAGTTTGAACCCTAGTCCCGCCAAAAAAAAAAAAGAAGAGGTGAAATAGGCGAGAAAACTATCTTAGTAAAACAACTATGCCTAATATTTAGACATCTTCACAATCTTGTGTGTGTGTGTGTGTGTGTGCAGGGTCTCACTATGCAGCTCTGACTCATAGTTATCTTCCTGTTTTTCCTGTTTCCTGTCTCCCAAGTGCTGGGATTTACAGGCATGTGCCACCACTCCTGTACTCCCATCGCTGGTTCACTATGCCTCAGCAGCCCGTGCAGCTGGTGGGGCCAGGAATCAAACCCAGTCACAGTCTTTCTTATAGCATAAGAATTTTCAAGCCGGGCATGGTGGCGCACGCCTGTAATCCCAGCACTCGGGAGGCTGAAGCAGGAGGATCAGTGTGAGTTCGAGACCAGCCTGGGCTACAAAAGTGAGCTCAAGGCCAGCCTGAACTACACAGCGAGACCCTGTCTCAAAAACAAAGAAAAACCCAAGAATTTTCAATATATATAGCTCCTTGTTTCTTTTTTTGTTTGTTTTTGTTTCTGTCTTTTTGAGACAGGGTCTCACTATGCTGTTTAGGCTGGCCTTGGGCTCACTTTTGTTTAGCCCAGGGTGGTCTCGAACTCTCACCAGTCCTCCTAC
>PVJA010055868.1:0-11016 GCA_004027025.1 Myocastor coypus
AAAAAAGGCCTCTGTCACAAACCACTTCTAATTTTCTTCCTTTTGAATAGTCCTTGAGCAATAAATAACACTGAAATTTTACTCTATTAACAGTTACCTACTTCTGAAATGTTTTGCTTTAAAAGCTTATTTATTGGGACAGCCAGATCACTCAGTGGATTAAAGCACCTACTTAGGCAGATGCAGGGGTCGGGGTTTGATCCCTGGCACGCCTTGCTGTCCCCTAATGTCCCCACCCCCAGGGAGTGCTGAGACTGCAACTGAGACTGGGCACGATGGCACGTGCCTGTAATTCCAGTGCTTGACTGGTTAAAAACAGGAGGATCACAACGAGTCTGATATGTGTAGTGAGACCCTGTAGAACCTATACTAAATACATAAAGAATAAAACAAAAAATAAAAGTTCATTTATTATGTTTCTAATTTTCATATATCAATACTACCTGAGTTTTCATAGGATCAATGCAACTCAGAGTGAGTTCTGAACTGAAAGATCACATTAATGACAGTACTTTTAGGGGCCAGGGAGCTAGCTCAGTAGAATAAGTGCTTGCCTGGCAAGCACAGGGTCTTAAGTTCAATCCCTGGTACCACAAAAAAAAAAAAAAAAAAACAGTATTTTTGGTCAGATAGCTCAGTAAATTAAAGCACAGGGACTGGGGTTCCATCCCTGATGTGCCATGCTGACCCCATCCCCAGGGCACACTGAGCTGGCAATTGAGGCTGGGTGTGGTGGCGCACACCTATAATCCCAGCACTTGGGAGGCTGAAAATAGGAGAATCACTACAAGTCCAATCTGTCTAGTGAGACCCTGTAGACCCTGTACTAAATACAATAAAAATAAATAAGTAACAGTATTTTCCCATTATTTCATTAGAAAGCACTGTATCAAGTTCCACAGGAATGCTAGAAACTATAGGGCTCACATTTGTCACTGTAAAGACTCAGTGGTTTCTTGGTATAGTCCAGGGAAATATCAACAGGTATGAGGAAAAGATAGACATACATAAAAGCTGGATTCAGTTGGAGACCTGTTTGTATGGTTGGCAAAGGACCTCCTCAACAACAGGAGGGAGTTTATTTATGCTCTAGCAAAGTTAGTATCAGGAGACACAGGTTGTCTATCAACTAATGGCTGACACTGTTCATGCAAGATGCTTTTCTTCAGAGTGTGGTAGCTTGCCTTCTAGAAGGAAGCAGAGCCAGGTTTTGGATTCTACACTTTGAGAACCAAAAATAAATATCACCCTGCCACTTCCCACTTAAGTAGGTAGCCCCTGCTCAACAGGTTCCAAAATAAAATCCACCAGCTGAAATGAGCTCTGGGTGACCTGAACCCATGGATATGTCTGTTGGTGGTACTACTTCTCTCAAAATTGCCTATTTTAGTCTACATTTGGTGAGAAGAAGGAAATATTCTTACAGAAATATAGAGAGCTAAAAGAATGGAATTCAGACCTGAAACATTTTGATGAACATCAACAAAACATCTCAGTTGATAAGTGTATGACAATGGTGAACGTGTGTGTGTGTGCATCTTCTGACTTTGAGGAAATGTCATGACTTATTCAAAATATCAAAGTTCTAAGTCACTAGAATTCCTTCTTAAACTTCTACTCATACTATAAAAATAAAATGGTTAAGTGCCTGTCTGGCAAGCATAAGGTCCTGAGTTTAATCCCTGGCAGCCCCCACCCCCAAAATAAAAAAAAATTAAAGAGAGAATATAGAAGAGTGTTACCGAAGACAATGAACTTGAGAATTCGACAGATTCATGTAAAACATACTTCCGAAAAACACGTGTTTATTGTTGACAGTGACATCATCTGTGTTCAGAAAAGCCTTGCTTTTCCATAGCCTTCTGCATAAACAAGTTCATCTTAACAGGCAGTAGCCAGTGCTAAAATCAGGAAGTTAGTCACATATATGAATCGCATCCTCCTGTCCATTTATAAGAGAAGTGTCTCAAAAGTTTTTGTACATGTGCAAATCAAAGTTTGTATATAACAAATAATTTCAAAACAGTTGGGCTTCATTGGAAGTCATACACCTTTTACAACAATACTGAAAGCAAGTGGGAAAATACTGGGCACTAGAAGACCCCAATGACACCATTACAAATTATTCTGTCAGCTTTACTTCACTTCAGAGCAATGTTGCAATGCCTACGGTCTATGTGTTCACGCTGTTCTTTCTAATTAAACCATTACTGGATCTGCCATCTTCATCCCACGAGGACAAGGCAGGTGAGTAGAGATGCCATAGCGATGTGCACTATAATGCTGGTACAGTCAATCCCAGGCATGTGACTGTGGGTAGTCTTCAGTGTACGTGACCTTCAGGTTCCTCACTTGTACAAGGAATATTAAAATGCCCCGTGGAATTGCTGCAAATGTAAGAAGTAACTGAGCTGAAACAAAAAAGTGGTAATATACTATTTATTATTTTTCATGCTAACAGCAATAAAGTTGTGCAAATCTATAGCTTTATGTGTCAGGGTCAATAAATATTTGAAAAGGAATAGCTTATCCAACAACTCCTTACTGGGTGATTTAGGGACTGATGTACTCTTACCAATGAGGGGACTCTGTAAATCTGAGCCTCAGTGAAAAATCTGATTCAATGTGACTTGAATTCTTTTTAAGTATATATAATGCATGTACTATAGAATTAACAAATTTCATAACAATATTCTATCATTTTTTCAAGTTGTAAACTTGTATTACAAATTAAAAATGAAGTTCTTAAAAATCTCAACTTGACCAGATATAAAACAATTTAAAAACTTTTAAAGGTGTATTAAGAAAAACCAGGCTTTATTTATTTATTTATTTATTTTTGCAGAGCTGAGAATTGAACTCAGGACTTTGCACTTGCTAGGCAGGCACTTGTGCCCCTGAGCTATCTCCTCAAAACAAAAACAAACAAAACAAAACAAAAAAAAAACACGTTTGTCATTACCGAAAAGAGACGTCTTCAGTTAAAAATAATAAAAACCCCACGCTGCATAGATAATGTAGATAGTTCTAGTTATTTGGTCAATGGTCAAAAAGCAAGCCCTTAAGGTCTTCAGTTCCAATCTTCTGTTCATTTCTTATTGCTGGAATTTCCTATTTGTTTCTTTCTTACTGGATGATGGTAGAGATGTTAAGCCAGCATTTATTCAGCCCCGCCCTGCTCAGCCTTGGGAGTGACGAATTCTCAGCTGGCGGATCGGCTGCTTTTGTTTCTTTGCCATCTCCTGGTTTAGGGTTTTCTGGGCCTCTGCGTGGGTAACTGAAGTTGCAACCTTACCTACTTTGAGGCAGCTGCTGACCTTGGGTCTCACCTCCTCGACTTTCCTTATTTTCTGCCTGACTTGTCTATCGTGTTCTCCCGCACCCTGGTTGTCAGCCCCTTCCATCACTTCTGGTTGCACAGCAGGGTGGGAATACCCCAATATGTGGTCGATGCCCACAGGATCTGCGCAGGTAGTGCAGCGGGGGCCTCCGCATGCGCTGGGGCGGGCCTTGCTGGGCCTGGCCTTCGGAGCGCTCTCCGATCCCTCATTCTCCCTACTCTCACTATTCTGGTACTTCTGCGGGTCACTGCGTGGAGGGGTGACCCCTACGACATGGATAGCGTCTATAATGGTTACTGCTGCTGCGTATTTACTGCCTTGCGCTGCAGCTCCACCAGGGCCTGTAGCATTTGCCGCCTCGTCGCACCGTTTTCTCCTGCAACAACATCAAACTCCACAGGCTCTCCATCTCCTACACCTGGGGTTATTCTTCTTTATGGCGGTCTGCTGTACAAATACATCTTCCTTTTGGTGTCATTCCTGTTCATGAAGCCATATCTGTTTCTTACACTGAACCATTTTACTGCTCCCAAAACCTTCGTTGTGATGACCTTCTTGTCCCCGCCGGCAGGCGCCGCCCTGTGAGGCCGCCTGGGTCGCTGCTCCCTGCGTCCCTGCCCTTGGTGCCCTGCTTGGTGCCAACAGCGCTGAGGGCGGGGGCGGCGGGCGGTGGGCGGCTGCTGGGTCTCGGCCTCGTTCAGGGTTGTGGTGATGGTGACTGGGGCCGGCTGCGGCAGCTGTGGCTCCTCCTGGGGTGTGACGGTACCTAGACTGGCAGAGGTGGCGGGGCTACTCAGGGCTCTCTGGGGTCCGCTCTCCACTCCCGCTCCCGCTCCCGCTCCCGATCGAAGTCTATTCTATCATTTTTGATAGAATATTCTATCATTTTGATAGATTAAAAAAAAGTCATTTTTCTTGATTTGCACACCTGTAATTGGTAAGCCTATATCACACAAAGGAATTAGAGTTCAAAACTACACTATTAATAATAACTTCAACTGTGTCTATTAAAAGCATAGGAACTAAAATACCAAAGGTACAATGGCTATCGTGAAAGGAAATAAAAAACTGCTCCAAGGGAAGGAACAGCTTGGATGAGGGCAAGGAGGAAGGAAGGAAGGAAGGAAGGAAGGAAGGAAGAGAGAGAAAGAAAGGAAGAAAGAAAGCAAGAAAGAAAGAGGGAGGGAGGAAGAACAGAGAGAAAGAAAACATATGTATGTACACAGGATAGCTTGGCTAACTGTAGTGCTGGTTTTTAGTGGGGTCTACTGAAAGAAAGTTATTGCTTACCTTTTTTTTCTTCCTTTAAATACTTTTTTTTTTGGACCAGTTTTGCTTGCTTATATCTGGTAACCTGCACAACTAATTTTAGGACAACAACATGCAATGTAATAATCATTGCGGAATTCCAGCATCTTGTTTAGTGAAATTATCATTTCTATTGGTTTTACTATGTTTTATTCTTTTAAAATTTTTTAAAAATTTGATAGAAAAAAAGATAAATTCATGGGTTTTTCTGGTTGTGGCTGTAGTTCTTGAATTCAGTTTAACGCTCAGCCTTACCTCCGCTTAAATTGTCAGAAAGTCAGGGGAATTCTGACTCTAGCCGGATCACCACTTCTGCATTTACAACCAGTCCAGAAGAGGCTGGAATGCCTTGAACCAGACAAAACACCTTTCTAATGTAAGAGCAGCTGGAAAGGCAAGTGTGACCCATTTCAGATGATCACTTCATCACGTCTAGCAGCGTTCTCTGCCTAGACCAGCTCATCCACAAGAGCAGGCTACACTGCTTCTGGCTCACTGCCTCTATTCAGTGTCTACGTTGACCCAGGCACAGGGCGGGTATTCAATGGACAGCTACTGCCCAAACAAGTAATGAGCAGGCGAACTTGAACATGTGTGGTGATCTCAGGCTAGTCACACTACATCCATTGCATGGGGTTGCCATATACAATTAACATAAGTAACAAAGCATTTACAATTTATATTTCTCATGATGTTAAACTTGCAAACCCACAATTTCTCGAATTAATGGCATTTGGATGTATGGTCACATAAGTGATTATAAGCAATAACAATTTTCAAATTCTGCAGTCTTCAATACAACTCAAAAATAATTCTTAAGAAGTGCTCCTATGTCAGAAGTCTCATAGAAATTACACTGGACAGCAGTGCTGCTCTTTCTTCCGTATTCGTCACCATAGCCAATACACTTAGCTCTGCCACCCCACCAAGACAATGCATGTTTGTAAAGGCAAAGATAGAAAGCAGCAAGAATAGGAGCCAGGAGGGAGCTGCTTCCTGGAACAAGTCTATATTCAATTAAAAAGAAACATGTCAATCTTCAAGTTGTCATTTCTGATAGCTAATGTCAGCATCTAGGAACCACAAGGACTTGATTATAAAATCAGCAAGGCTGATTGCAGAATAAAAAGTACTCTACACTAAATTAAATGCGGCAATTAATCAAAGCCAATGTGCCTACTTGTAAATATCAATATTGGATTTTAAGCATATATAAACCAGCCAATCAATTAAATCCGACACCATGATTTTAATCAGTGAAAGCTAAGCTAAGACAGAATTTGCTAAATTCTGCAGCAGTGAAACTTAAAAGTCATTGTTGAAATTTAATCTAGCTGCATGTGAAGCAGATACACAAATTACAGGGTCTATTGGCAATGTCCTTATCTATGTATGGACTGTGCTTTCACCTTTTGAATAACTCTTGACAGTAGATGTTGTGTATTAAAAAACAAACAAAAATAAATAAAACTTCCCCAACTTCAAACTCAGAGGGGGTATATATTAATAGTGTGTAGAGAAATGGAACTAAACTGTCCAAGTTTAAATGTCAACTCCCCAAATGTGTGACCTAGGGCAGGTTACTTAATCCTCCTATGCCTAATTCAATTTGCCCATCAGTAAAATGGGGGTAATAACAGTACCTATCTTACAAGTAATTAAAACATAAAGAGGTAACACCTGTAAAACACTTAAACAGTATTTGCTATACTCTGTTCAATAAACATAACATCTATAATGTATTCTTTTCTGTACAATGATCATGTATCATCATTCTATCTTAAATACATTCAATACCATCATTTATTCTTTATCTTCTTAATAATTTCCAGGATGATACACCATAGATTTTTTGCTATAAATAAGTCAAAGGACCTGACAAGTGCAGGATCCTGAGTTCAACCCCCTGTACTGCCAAATAAATGAATAAATAAATAAATGGAGTATACATAAATCAGACATTATTTTTAAAATATCTGGGAGCCAGTCAGATAGCTCAGTGACTTTAAAGTATCTGCTTAGGCAGGTGCAGGGACCAGGGTTCAATCCCTGACATGCTGCACCAGCCCTGCCTCCAGGGCCTGCTGAGACAGTAATTAAGACTGGGAGTGGTATTGCATGCCTGTAAATCCCAGTTCTTAGGAGGCTGAAAATAGGAAGATCACTATGAGTCTCACCTGTGTATGAGGCACTATAGACCCTGTACTAAATATAAAAAAAGAAAAAAGAAAAAAAAAATAATAATTGGAAGACATTTCTACCTCCCAGATTTTCCCTATAAATAAAAGTTTCAAATAAGCATTTTATGTGTACTTGCCAACCTTTCTGTTTCACTTTTATTACAGTATTATTGGAAATAGCCCAATTCTTCCCATAATTTGAATTTTCTATCTCACTAGCAAGCCAGATGCAAACAGAACCACAAAGTGTTCTTTCATTTCATAACTAAGCATATTCTGGGCCTAGTGAACTTTCAATAAGTACCTGAGTCCTACAAGAAATTATCAGTGCCATCACTGAAAAGCCAAGTTTTCATGTTTCTCAGATTGAAAATTCCACTCAGAGTACACCTCCCTTCCTATTTTAGCACAATCCTAGGAGTGTTTTCAAAAACACTGTTTCAAATGCGAGTGCTGTAAATTCTCTGTAAATCCAGAAAGCCCAAATTATAGGTACCACCTTAATTAAAACTCCAGAATCAAAGATGACTGTATTGTCAGAGGCAGTAGTGATTAAATGGGATGGGATTTTAGATAGCAAGTCACACTCCCTAATGCAAATGCGCTGGCAACAGCCCAGTTCACAGAGCTGGAGGAACAAACACAATTGCCAACTAAGTGAATTAACTTCTATAACTGCTGTCAACTGATGCAAATTACAAGGACATAGAAACCCGATAGCCACTCTTTCCTCCTTTGTTCCATTTCTTATCTCTTTCAAGCCTTCTGGCCTTCCTTTACGCTAAATCTCCTCAGCTCTTACTGTCTGTCCCCGCAAAATGCCCACATGAAAGGTTAGCTGACAAGCAATGTCCATGAGGAGATGCGTCAGCCAGGATATGTGTTGCTTATCCATTAATGATGCTGGGACATCACAGTCTAAAACCATACTTTATACTTAATAAATAATTGATCTTTGAATTCTGCAAAGTCAGTTCAAATTCTTTATGGACACGGTAATTTTATTCTCTCAATCAAAAATAAAACTGTAGGGCAATTTCTTGTTTACTCTATAAACACAGCAACCACTCAGACAGGAAATACAATGTCGTGTGTCTCACAAGGACAAAGTCCCACTCTCCTAAGTCTTGCTCACAGTAAGGAACACTGTGTGCTCTCCACAGGGTTTCCATTAGGCAAAGTTTACCTATTCATCAAGGTTTCACATTCAAATCCAGTTCTTTCCTATTGTGACAGTCTGCTGATTTTACTCCATTTCTTCATGTAATAAATATTGATTAAGCATGCACTATGTGTCAGGTATTGTTCCAAAAATCTAGAAAGGAAAGGAAAATACCAGTTGATTTCTCTGCTTTCCTACTATTCATCATGTGTTGCAAACTATTTTCAGTTTAACCACACAACTATGCATATTTTCTCATTTAATTTTACATAATGATTATTGAGGGCTTCACCCAGCCCATCAGGACTGGAGAGATTTAGTACTATATAGAAGAAAAGGACATAATCGTAAGCCTTATAGAGCTCACTCCATATCTAGAAGAGGAGAGGGCAAAGTATATATGGGAGAGAGATAGGTTTGTGAGAAGGGGAGGATGGAGACATCAGCAAGTTCATGAAAAGTCATGTACACATGAGAAAAAATACCAGAGTGGGGATCCAGAAACCTGCTTTGCCACCCACAGCATGTCACTGAGCAGGTCAAATGACTCAATCTGTCCCCTACTTGGTTTTCTGAGCTAATGCCGTAATAATATCTGACTTAACACATTCGATTACGCAGCACAGCTTCTGGATGGGTTTAAATAATCTGTAAAAGGTATATATTCATTGAGAATACAAACACAAATATGTTCCACCCTTGCAACACAGGCATGAACACTCTTGAGCATGTAAGAGCATGTGGATGCTTTTTGCTCCTAGATTTCACTTCCACGCAACAAATACCAGCTAAACAGGCTACAGGAAACCATCTCCATAAAACCAGGCTCAATCTTGTCCTCAAGTAATAAAAGCTGTCCTCACAGTAAGAAAAACAAAAGGGATTGCTGGATTAAGACTATTGTAAATCAATTCATTAGCAAATCAGCATTAAATTGCCCTTACCAGGGCTGAGGAAATAGTTCAGTGGCATAAACACCTTCCCAGTACACACACACACACACACACACACACACACACAATAGTCCTTACCTTACTCTAAGTCTATTCTCAGTATCAAGAGCAAGTTTTTCTATACTTACACACTTACTCAATAAATATTGACCCAACTGACCCAGAACTTACTTGGCACAATGCATGCTATTTACCCTCAGTGGTATTATGATCCATATATCAAAGTCAGAGTACAACTCTTCCCCATGGAAAAACCCTATTCCTCTCTTATGACCTGATGTCTTGGTAATGTGTGCTCTACATGTTGCAGTTTCAGTCATCTTGGAAGGACCTGGCTTGCCTGGGTCTCCATGTCCTATCTGTTGTAAAACGCTGGGCTACTTTGCTATTCATCTCTTCCAGTTCTTAGCACTTTGGTCAAGTTAGCTCTTCCTCATTTAATAAGTTACAGGGCGGGGAGATGGCTCAGTAGAATAAGCACTTGGCTGGCAAGTGCAAGGTGCTGAGTTCAATCCTCAGTACAAAGAAAAAGTGTAATTTAATACGTTACTGCATGAGAGAATGCTAAGAAGTATGTCATCACTGCACTGCAGTGCTTTGGTTAGTAGAATCCAACTCCCCAGCCCTATGTCAGACTTGTGAATTGACAGAAGTCTATAAAAAGAAATCAGGGGAAGAGAAGGCAAGCACCAGCCAATTTCCTGAGGACTGGGGAATTGGCTAATGTCACCTTGGGGGTTTTATTCAACCCTTTTGCTTAAAATACCTGTCCCCTACTTTACCTGGTTCTTGATTCAGAGCAAGTGCTCACTGTGTATGCTGCCTTCTGGTGTACAAAGCAGCTGCAACCCCTCCTGTGAGCCAGGCAGACAGTAACTGACCATTTTCTGTTCTCCACACTTTCTCATGTCCAGTGCTGCTCATCCAACTTGCCAGGAAATTTGTTTCCAGCGGCAAAAGAAGGAAACAAAAGATATCTGGGCTCTAGAACAGAGTGCAGCCTAAGGACTGCAAGTAGAGATTATAAATTATAATTTTCTATGACCACACAGACACATCCAGGCAAGAATATTAGGAAAGACTAATCAAGGAAGAAATCAGCAGGGGGCATCTGTGCAGAGGATCACTGACAGCACTCTAAATTTAGCACAGTCAAGGTTAATAGCCTCCTTACAGCCTCTTTTCCCATTACATATGCTCTGGAAACAGGCTGCCCAAGAATATTGCTGCTGTTATCACGGTTACCGAATTGGCAGATTCTCCTCTCTAAGTGCCTGGGGACAGCAGTTGCGGATTTCCTGTGCACATTCTACCTGTCCAGACTAAGTGCAGTTATAAGAATAGCAAGAGTATGGTCCCATGATAAATAATGCATGAGAAATTAAGGTACATCAAGCTTTATTGAGGCCCAGCACACCGTTACATGCCTGAGCCTGGCAACTGCTACCGAGTGACTGGATTTGCAACTTCGTGTGTCTAAAATGGAAATGTGGATGGCAGAGGTAAGGAAAAAACTCGACTTCTGATCTTGTCCTTTGCAGCTATGCTGCCTGCCCACTATATTTGCAATCCCCAGTCAGGCCTCTCCTTCAGCCCTTTAAAGTTAGACAATTCAGGGGCTAGCAAGATGGCTCAGGGCTCTAAAGCACCTGCTTAGGTAAGCTTAGGCAACCATAGGGACCGTGGTTCGATCTCTGGCACCACATGCTGCGCCAGCCCCACCCCAGGCAGGCTGAGCCCGCCATAATATAAATAAAATAAGTAAAGTTTAAAAAAAGTTGGACAATTCATAAAATGACAGCATGTCAAAGGCCACAAAAATATGTGCAAGTGATGTGTACATTAAATACTTCCTATTTTAATAAAACCCCAACTTTCAAACCTCCTATTGTGATCTCTCTTGATTCCTATTTTCTGATCTTCTAGTTAGTCACATTGCTTATTTCCTGGAGTTTACATCAGTTGTCCTACAGAGGACTGATGAAAATTTGAGACTGATAAAGAGATTGTGGGGCCCGGCAGGATGGCTCAGTGGTCTAAAGCACCTGCTTGGGAAAGCTTGGGCGGCTGCA
>PVJA010055869.1:0-11002 GCA_004027025.1 Myocastor coypus
CCGGGCGTGGTGGTGCACACCTGTAATTCCAGCACTTGGGAGGCTGAGGCAGGAGGATCAGTGCGAGTTCGAGACCAGCCTGGGCTACAAAAATGAGCTCAAGGCCAGCCTGAGCTGCATAGTGAGACCCTGTCTCAAAGAGACAAAAAAAAAAAAAGCAGGGACTGGGGAGATAGCTCCATGGCACAAGTGCCTGCCTGGCAAGTGCAAGGTTGTGAGTTCAAACGTCGGTCCCACAAATAAATAAATAAATAAATAAATAAATAAATAAATAAATAAAACTGCTCCTCCTCCATCTGCCCCACTCCCCCTTTTTTTCTTTTAACAAGGATTGGGTCTTTTAGAGATCGGGATTACAGACATCCGCCACCATTCCCGGCTTGCTCCTCCCTTTTTTGGTCTTGTTACTTTGGCTGCTTTCTGCTGCCATGAGCTGTTGTCCTCTGCCATGTGCCACTCTGCCTTGGAGCCAGCCAAATAGGGACTGAAGCCTCCATGCACTATGAGGTAAATAAAGCTTTCCATAAATAAATCAATAAATAAGCCCAAACCAGAAAACTTCCCTGGGGTCTAAGGTTGTAACTCAGTGGTACAGCAAGGCCCTGGGTTTCATCCCCAGCACCACAAAAATATTAACAGAGAAAGTAAATAAAAATATTCCACAAAAAATAAGAATATAAGGGGCTGGGGAGATAGCTCCGAGGCACAAGTGCATGCCTGGCAAGTGCAAGGTCATGAGTTTGAACCCCAGTCTGGAAAAAAAAAAAAAAAAAAAAAAAAAAGAATATAAGAATGTAAAAATATTTTTACATAAAAATATTTTTGAGATTTAATGTGAAAATTCATGTCAGGGGAATGATAAATTCCAGAACCTTTTGGGGCGAATACAGAGACATGCTATCAAATAAGTGTTTCTTGCTTCAAGTTTGGGTCTCTTTCCATTTCTGTCCATTCTATGAACCAATGCTCCAGAGACAAAAAAAAAAAAGAAAGAAAGAAAGAAAAAAGGGGCCCAGCGGGATGGCTCAGTGGTCTAAAGCACCTGCTTGGGAAAGGTTGGGCGGCTTCAGGGACCGCGGTTTGATCCCCGGCACCACATGCTGTGCCAGTCCTGCCCTCGGGGAGGGCTGAGCCGGCCATAAAAATGAGTGAATAAACAAATAAAGGTTCTGAAAAAGAAAAAAATAAATAAATAAAATTTTAAAAAGAAAGAAAAAAAAAGAAAAGAAAAGAAAAAAAGAAAAAAATCAATCAGCTCTTAGAATTAACAGAAGAGAATATAAGGTTAGAAAGAGGCAAGAGACAAAATAGAAAATATGAGTAGCAGGGGCCCGGCCTTGCCCTCCTGTGCTCCAGAAAAGGAGCCAGGGCCGTAGTCTTAGCCTAAGTTTACTCATCTATAAATAAAAAGTATTGGACAAAATGATCTTCTAGGCCTGTTTCAGCTTTTAAAACTCTGTCAATAACATAGGAACTGGGAAAAAGCAAAATATGAAGTGCAACAGCAGCAGAAAAAAGAACAAACACTACAATTAGTTTTAGTTTAGTTTTGTTTTTTATCCTATCTTTTTGAGACAGAGTTCACTGTGTAGTGCAGGCTGGCCTTGAACTCAGTTTGTAGCCCAGGCTGGTCTTGAACTCTCAGTGATCTTGCTGCTTCAGACTTTCAGGTGCTTTGCAGACACGTACCAGCACACCAGCCTATGGATCATTTTTTAAAAACTTTTGTGGAGCAGGGAGATAACTCAGCAGTATGAGCATCTGCCTGACAAGCAAGGTTCTAAGTTCCATCTCTGGTACCGCAAAGTAAATAAATAAAGTTTTCATTTCTCCTAGAGTATACTTTTCCTTTTCGGTACCAGGGATAGAACTCAGGACCCTGTGCTTGCCAAATAGGCACTTATTCCACTGAGCTATCTCCCCAGCCCCATTTCTCCTAGAAATGCCTCGCTTCTGTACACTTTGAAGGGCTTATCACTGCCATTTCTTTTCTAAAACGTGGAGAATCCTGGGGCAGAGATTCCCACAGGTCAGTGTGCTGCATCCTGCAGCTCTAGCCCCTTGGCCCGTGCCCTGCTCAAGGCAGAGTAAGGGATGTGAGCTTGGGGCGCATGGTCTTGACCCTGGCCTGCCGGTGGTGCCCAGCCACACACAGGTGGCCCAACACAAAGTGGCTCTATCCCAGACTGGTCCTTCTCAGACCAGGGCTGGGTCTCTCTCTCCTGCAAAAGCGGAGCATCCATTAGCCTTGGGACCTTTTAGAGACCTACAGTCTGGAGAGATCCGGGAATTCCTTCCCGCTGCTGCTCCACTGTTCCCAGCAGCCACCTGCAGGTGTCACTGCCTGGGTGGAGGGAAAGGAATGAATGAGGTTAAGGTTGGCAGGGATCCGCAGAAGTTTGCAGAGCGACAGAAACACTCAGCTCTGCCTCAAGACTTTCCTCGTGTGTGTGTGTGTGTGTGTGTGTGTGTGTGTGTGTGTGTGTGTGTTGCTGGAGGCTGAACCCACGGCCTTCACTGAACTACATCCCCATCCCTTTTTTATTATTTCTCTTAAGTCAAGGCCTTACTAAATCACTAAATCGCCTAAGCAGGCCTCTAATTTGTGACCCTCCTGCTTCAGCTTTCCGGACCGCTAGGCCAGGCTCCAAGGTAACTGACTCCCTGTGAAGCCTGCCTCCTCCCTTTCTAAGCATGCTCACGCACGACCCACCTTGCAGAACCTGGTTGAGGAAGTTCTTCATCATGTAGATGGCCGTGGTGTCTTCCGTGGCCACGTGGCTGTCTGTGAACCAGCCGTTCTCGACGATCAGGATTCGGGGATTGTCGTACTCCAGCTTGATCCAGTTCAACACTTGTCGCAAACTGAGCGACACATTTTGCCCCATTTTCGGCACGGTGCTGGGAGGCTTGAAGTTGTTGGGGCCAAAAGAAAGGGCGAAGAAGTCGGCTGTGCCCCTCACCTGCTGCTGCTCGGCGGCCGAGAAGCGCGGCAGCGTGGTGCGCAGCTCCTCCCGCAGACCGGCCGGGTAGTCTCCGCGCCCGTGCACCGGGCCCGCGAACCAGCCGAGCACGGCCGCCACCGACTGCTGGCACCGCGCGGCGTCCTCCGCAGCTTCCGAGCGGCTCGGCTCCACCCAGTGGGAGCCCAGCGTGAGGGACAGCCAGCCTCGCTGGTGCGGGCGGAAGGTCGTGTCGTAGGTGTGCCAGACCTTCGCGTGGGCCTAGAAGAAGAAAGGCGGGTTACAGTTCGGTGCTGGTGGGAAGTCAGCTCGGGATCGGAGACTGGTGTTTTCTGGTCTTTTTGCTACAGGGTTTCTCTATGGAGCCCAGGCTGGCCTCCAACTCACAGTGATCACCCTGTTTCTGGCTCCTGAGTGCTGAGATTACAGATTTAGACCTGTATGTACTGGGAATTGAACCTAGGGACAAGCTCTCCACCTGCCTTTAGAGACAGGTTTTCCTTTTGTATCCCAAACAGGCCTTGTACTCGGGACACTCAGCTCCTCAGCCTCAGTACTGGTACAGTGCCACCACGCCCAGATTGCTCGATCACTCACTTGCTTGCTTACTCTTTCTTTCTTTCTCTCTTTCTAGAGCCTTGTTAAATTGCCCGCACTAGGCCTGTAATCCCAGCACTTGGGAGGCTGAGGCAGGAGGATCGATGTGAGTTTGAGGGCAGCCTGGGCTATATAGTGAGATCCTGTCCCCCCAAAACAGAACCAAACAAAATTAATGAAGCATGAGGTGACTTAGGAGACCCCTGTGGACCTCCCCAGTGCTTCTGACCTAGGCTTCTCCTGCAGGCCCTGGTCCAGGCGCGTCTGACTTTTCCCTGCCTTGCTCCTTCCCGGCTCTCCTGAGGCAGAGTCAGGAGGGTACTACATGGGCCACAAGGTTTCTGCTTGTATGGAAAGAGACAGAGCAGGTGGCTCCCTGGTCTGTGCACACTTCTGGTGGTCCCAACTAGGAAGTTGGTGACAGCTCAGGCAGCAGATTTGGTGAATGGGTCTGAGGAAGCCACCCTCCGGGCTCTTGTGAAGGTTGAATGAGTCCCCACGAATGGCTTTGGGACAATGTCTGGCCTAGACTGGCATTGCCCGATCCTTTGCTGTTACTCTGATTACTGTGGGAGCTGGCAGTGGGGCAGAGCAGGAGTGTGGTGGAGAGCGTGGGCTTGGTGTCGGCTCACAGCATGACCTGAGCCCTTGGCACTCCATGAAAAGCAAGAGTGGTCACACCGTGTTCTTTATGAGGCTGTTGTCAGAGCTGCATGAAGCACTATCTGGATGCCACTGTGCCTGGGCTTTTTTCAGGGGGATAGAATTGTGTTGGAAAGTCCTAAGAGCTGCTTTGTTTGTTTGTTTGTTTGTTTGTTTGAGACAGGATCATGCTTGTAGTCCAGGGTAGCCTGGAACTCACTATGGAAGTATTTATTTATTTATTTATTTTTGGCTGGCTCAGGCTGCCTTAAGGGCGCATCAGGTAAGGCTTGTGGAGCTGGGGATTGAACCCCAGACCCCTGTGATGGACTGCATTTGCCTGAGCAGATCTTGAACTCACTATGTAGCCAAAACTGGCCTCAAACGCATGGCAATCCTCCTCAAACTCAGCCTCCTGAATGCTGGGTTGAGAGCTTCTTCTTTCTCCCTTTATCCCTCCTTCCTCCTTTTTTTTTTTTTTTCTTTTTCTTTTTTCTGATTGAAAACAAAAGCTGTCATGCATTATCAGGACCCAAAGGGGGGTTTCTTTTCTTTATTCTAACTGGTCACTTGACCCCTGAATGCCTTCACTATTTTCAGCTATAGAAAACACACTGATTGCTCTTCAGAAGGTCATGTGCCTCCGACCCTGAACCCAGGTAGGAGCTGAGCCACAGAGCTGCTGTCCAGAGAATGGGACACCATCAGACACCAAAGGGAGCAGGAAGTGGAACCAGGATCAGTGTATTAGTTCAGTCCTCGTAGGAATTCACCAGCTTATGGGGATCCAACAGGGCAAGAGACTCTTCAAAACACATGTTCCATTGCATATCTCAGAGTCCCTGGACTGAAGTCATGATGAAATCTGCTTACTGGGCACTAGAATGAAAGGAGTGCAGCTCATGCAGCCAGAGACACCAGCTTTGCATGCCTGGATACATACGCAGATCTTGCCATGGCCCAAGGTGACCTTCAGCATCTCCTCCCCCACCCCATTTTTTGTAGAGATCTGGTACAGGACAGCTGTCATGCAAGGTTCCTCTACCAATCCCTTTCTAGTGTCTCCAGGATCTTCCTCAGGAGCATCAAGAACATCTGCAGCACCCATTTAACCACCATTTGTGTCAAACTCACTGTCTTTAGCAAAGTGTTTTACTTTGTTACTTGGCAAACAGTCCCCACCTGATCTCTGTGGAGAATGTAGTGCTGTCTTCACCCAGAGTGAGATAACCTTAGATCCCTCGATAGGTGTGCAAATAGCAACAAAGGTGAAAGAGTCAGGACAGGCGCGAAGGTCACCTTGGGCCATGGCAAGACCTGCGCATGTATCCAGGCATGCGAAGCTAGTGTCCCTGGCTGCGTGAGCTGCACCCCCCTCATTCCAATGTCCATGTAAGCAAGACTTCATGACTCCAGTCCAGGGATATCTCAAAGGGTGCCGCACATCATGGGCCACAGCTTAATCAGATAGGGAGCAGCCCTTTTCTCCTGAGGCAGCCCTCAGGGCTTCATGTCATGGAGAAACAGCAGGGCGCCTCATAGCTCTTTCAGTCCCCTGTGGGCCCAAGATGTGCAACTCCATTTGAGATATCCCTGAAAGTCTTTGCTGAGATAAACTGTGCATGATAGGAAGCAAGTAAGACAGCAGGCCCTACGCCACCAAAGCAGAGATGAGGAGGTGGAGGTCAGGTGGTCACATAGTCCTGGTGGGAAGATGCAGGGACAATCCTAACACACCAACCTGGGGCATCTGACGAAGCCACCAGTCATTTATCAGACACTACATTTTCAAATCTGTGTATGATGTTGGCTGAAGTATTTTCTGTGAACTGCAAACTTGTGTGATGTTAAAGCTATTCAATAAAGTTAAACACTGTTTAAGAACATTTATTTTAAAAGTCCACATCCCATCATATCAAGCAGGAAAAAAGTGAAAGTGTTTCCTTTTTTTTTTTAAACAATATGGGACAGCCGGGCGTGGTGGCGCACGCCTGTAATCCCAGCACTCGGGAGGCTGAGGCAGGAAGATCACTGTGAGTTCGAGACCAGCCTGGGCTACAAAAGTGAGCTCAAGGCCAGCCTGAACTGCACAGTGAGACCCTGTCTCAAAAAGACAAAATAAAAAAAAAATAAACAATATGGGACAAAGATATTCATTAGCACCACTCCTTTTCTTTCTTTCTTTATTTTTTTGAGATGGGGTCTTGCTATGCTGCTCAGGCTGGCCTTGAGCTCACTTTTGTAGCCTAGGCTGGTCTCAAACTCACACTAATCCTCCTGCCTCAGCCTCCCAAGTGTTGGGATTACAAGTGCACACTACCATGCCTGGCTGTGCACCACCATGCACAGCTCAAACTCCTGTTTGAGAGAGGACTTAACATTTATTATTATTATTATTATTATTATTAAGGACTTAACATTTTAGCCATATTGATTAGGCAAGAGAAATGAATGAAGGGGGTGCTGGTGAGATAGCTCAGTGGTCTAAAACACCTGCTTAGGCAAGGTCAGGCAGCCACAGAGGACCGAGATTCGATCCCCAGAACATGCCATGCCAGTCCTGCCTTCCCAAAAAGAGAAATGAATGAAGGTGATACAAGTAAGAAAGCAGAAGTCTAATTGTCCTTATTCTTTTTTTTTTTTTTTGTCTTTTTGAGACAGGGTCTCGCTATGCAGTTGAGGCTGGCCTTGAGCTCACTTTTGTAGCCCAGGCTGGTCTCGAACTCGCACCAATCCTCCTGCCTCCGCCTCCCGAGTGCTGGGATTACAGGCGTGAGCCACCACGCCCGGCTCTTGTCCTTATTTCTAACTAAGATGATTCTACACTTATAAGACCCTAAAAAATCCATCAAAAGAATTTTAGAGCTAATAAATTCAACAAAGTAGCAAAATACAGAATCATGATTAAAAAATCAATAACTTCCTGTACACCAGTAAGTGAATAGTCTGAGAAAGGAAACAGGAAAACAATCTATTCAAAGCAGCTTACAAAACACATAGGGAGGCCAGGGACATAGCTCAGTGGCATAACAGTTGGCTGGGGTCCTGAGTTCAATTCTCAGTACCACTAAAACCCCTATGAATCAGCCTGACAAAGGAGTTGAAAGACTTCTTCAGTAAAAGTATAGAACACTGATGAAAGAAATGGGAGGAGACACTAGAAAATGGAAAACTCTGCGTTCATGGGTTGCAGAATTAGTTGTTCAAGTGGCCATAGTACCAAAGCAATCTACAGGTTCTGTATAGCCCTCATCAGAATTCCAGTGACAGCTAGGTTTGGGTGAGCCTGGGCTACATTGTGAGTTTAAGTAAAAGACACATTGCCAGGAATCTCCATCAAAATCCTCCCCCTTGTTTCAAACACACTTATGCCATCATTCTTGCCACTTTCTGCAGCAGTTCTGGATGTCCTCCTTCCCTCGGGCTGGGCTTGAACTCGTTATGGAGCCCAGGAAGGCTCTTATCCCAGTGTGATGGAGAAGTACAGTGAGTGTTGCTACTGAGTACTACCAACAAAAAGCCGGGCCCATCCACCCTACTCATGGGGTCTGGCGCTGTGCAACTTCTGGCTCCTCCTCAAAATCAGAATGAGCATCAAAGGAAAATGTTTTGGGTCTGTTCAGGAGGCCAAGGCAGCCGTGGCTGTACATCTAGACCTTCAGGGAAGCAGACAACCAGCACTGCACTGAAGGTGGCAAGAACAATTGGGGGGGTATTCGAAGACAAGGGCAGCTTCCTGAGGCCAATCAGTTGTCATGAAGACAGCCTCCTTCCAGTGAAATAAGATCATGGACAGCAGCAGGGCCCACAGGATTCAGGCCTCCTGCTTCTGCCTTTTTTTTTTTTTTTTTTTTTTTTTTGAGACAAGTTCTCCCTATGTATCGCAGGCTGGCCTTGAATACCTGGTGATCCTCCTGCCTCAGCTTCCTGAGTGCTGGGGTTACAGGCATCTGACATTACACCCAGCTTCTCCTGCTTTTAAAATGAGTATAATCAGGGCTGGGGGATTAGCTCAGTAGAATAAGTGCTTGCCTGGCAAATGCAAGGACCTGAGTTCAATCCCCAGTTCAGTTCCCTCTCAAAAATAAATAAAAATAAATAATATAAAATGAGCATAATCTTCCCTACAGGACCATTCAGGTGATAACCTCCTTCATACCATTCTTTCTTTGGGGGGGTGGTTCTATATTAATTTTAATACTTCAAACAAAACGTTTAGAACAAATATTTAACAAGTACCCGTTGTAATCACTAAACTGTGAATGGAACATTATTTGTATCTGATCAACTACACAAACTTCACATTTTTTTTTTTTTGACAAGAAATAGGAATTCCCCAAACAAGGGAGAAACTACTAAACAAAGGTCGAATCTACCAGCCTAGCACCATAATTTCAGTCTGCGAGCCTCCCGAAGAGCTGTAGGACAGACATGGGAAGACGTGAGGAGCTGAAATTGTGAAGAGTAATTCCTGACTTGGGACCCCATTTTCATGCCGAGGCCACACAGTCTAGCAAAGAGGAAAGTCGCTGATGCTGCAGAGGCACACAGGAAGGCGTGGGACAGAAGGCTGGGGAGGCTGCTGTGGGCTGGAGAGTGGCGTGTGCAGAACACAGTGTGGCGGCAGCCTCAGGAAGTAGGGGGTTTCTTCTTGGCTTCCAGGCCATTTTTAATCCCCTCAAGTTTTTAGCCAGGCTTGGTATGTCATAGTTCTGAGCCGGGTACATTCCCACCATGTTGCCAAAAGTGAATCCAAGCAGGAACTGGAGCATGCTGTTGCAGGGAGGGCTGGAAGGGCGCCTGGGCCGCCACCCTTCATCCCATTCTTGAAGCCCAGGTAGCCAGAAGCAGAGTTTCAGTGTTTTGCAGCAAGTGGTCAAAGAAGACTCACATCAGCGGACAAATGTGTGGAAAACAGCCTGGATTATGTAGTTCAGGCTGGGCTTGAACTCACTTTGCAGCCCAGGCTGGCCTCTGCCTCGAGGTGATCCTCCTGCCTGAGCCTCCCTCGCGCTGGGATTACAGATGTGCGTCCGGTGACCAGCAATTTGGAAATATTTAAGACAATTTTTAAAATAAGCCATCTATTCATGGGATCGCCAAAATGAAATAATTCAAATAAACTAGAAGCCATAAGCACTGCTTATGGGGGAAAAAAATAAAGTAAGCTAATAAAGTAAGCTTAAAAAGGAAATTTTTATGTATTTGGTACAGGGTCTCACTACGCAGCTGGGACTCATGGTGACCCTCCCGCTTTCAGCAACGCCAGCGCTGACATTACAGGCTGGCATGCCTCCTCTATGTGGCTGGCTCCTTGAGCCCGGGGACGGGGCTGGGGCTGGGCGGGGGCGGGCGCAGCATGTAGTACTGGAGATGGAATTCCAGTCCCTGCTCTTGCTTAAGCGGGCGCTTAGTCCGCTGAACTATCCTGGCACTCCTTTTTTGGTTTCTTTTTTTTTTTTTTTTTTGTCTTTTTGAGATAGGGTTCTGCTATGAAGTTGAGGCTGGCCTTGAGCTCACTTTTGTAGCCCAGGCTGGTCTCGAACTCTCACCAATCCTCCTGCCTCAGCCTCCCAAGTGCTGGGATTACAGGCGTGAGCCACCACGCCCGGCCTTTTTTGGCTTCTTGAGACAGGGTTTCACTACGTAGACTAGGCTGGTCTTGAAAACCAGAACTCCTCCTGCCTGAGCCTCCCAAGTGCTGGGATTACAGGCATGTGCCACCAGTGAAGGCCCTCAGCACTTAATGTTTACAGCTGATGCTTATTCCTTGTGCTTTTGAACTGAGATTGATTCATTTTTACTTCTATTTACCATTTCCTTATTCTACTGTCAAGTGTTAGGTTAATTATGGATAGTCTCTTTCACTTAACATTCATTTATCCCTCATTCCAAAAGTACTTTTCTTACAAATGAAAAATCTTTATTGTAGATTGGGGAAGGGTTTTTTTTTTTTTTTTTGGCTGGTTTCAGGCTGCCTTAAGGGTGGGTGAGGGGATCAAACCACTGTCCCCTTACTAGGATTGCCTGCACAGCTGCTTAAACCACTGAGCTAACCCAAAAGCCCCCCTAGGCTGGGGAGACAGCTTGGCAGTCTAAGCAAGTTTGCCTGGCAAATGCGAGGACCTGTGTTTGATCCCTGGTACCTGATACCGTGCTGGCTCTATGTGGAGCCAGCCACTGAAACCCAGTGTGGTGGTGCACCATGCCCACCCATGATCCCAGAAGTGGGGAGGCTGAGGCAGGACGATTACTAGGAGTCTGATCTACATAGTGAGACCCTGTACACTCTGTAGATCTTGTACTGAGAACATTTAAAAAGATTCTTTTCTTTTTTTTTTGTCTTTTTGAGACAGGGTCTCGCTATGCAGTTCAGGCTGGCCTTGAGCTCACTTTTGTAGTCTAGGCTGGTCTCGAACTCGCACCAATCCTCCTGCCTCAGCCTCCCGAGTGCTGGGATTACAGGCGTGAGCCACCACGCCCGGCTTAAAAAGATTCTTAAGAGTCCCACTGTGACACACAATGATGCACCTGAGCTGGGAGTTTAGCTACTTCGGAGGTTAAACAGGAGGATCGAAAGTTTGAGCTCATGGGGCCTGCCAGGATGGCTCAGTGGTCTAAAGCGCCTGCTTAGGAAAGCTTGGGCGGCTGTAGGGACCATGGTTGGATCCCCAGCACAACATGCTGCGCCAGCCCTGCCCTCAGGGCAAGCTGAGCCAGCCATAAAAACAAACAAACAAACAAACAAAAGTTGCGAAATAAGAAAAAAAATAAAATAATTCTTAAAAAAAAAAAAAAAA
>PVJA010055870.1:0-11008 GCA_004027025.1 Myocastor coypus
TAAGTTACATATAACAAAAGTCAATGGCCGGGCGTGGTGGCGCACGCCTGTAATCCCAGCACTTGGGAGGCTGAGGCAGGAGGATTGCTGTGAGTTCAAGACCAGCCTGGGCTACAAAAGTGAGCACAGGACCAGCCTCAACTGCATAGCCGAGACCCTGTCTCAAAAAGACAAAAAAAAAAAAAAGTCAATATATATTGGGGCCCGACGGGATGGCTCAGTGGTCTAAAGCCCCTGCTTGGGAAAGCTTGGGCGGCTTCAGGGACCGAGGTTCCATCCCCGGCACCACATGCTTCACCAGCCCTGCCCTCAGGGTGGGCTGAGCCGACCATAACAATGAGTGAATAAACAAACAAAGGTTCTGAAACAAGAAATAAATAAATAAATAAAAATAAAAATAAATTTAAAAAAAAAAGTCAATGTATCAAAAAATTTTTTTGAGCCGGGCGTGGTGGCACACGCCTGTAATCCCAGCACTTGGGAGGCTGAGGCAGGAGGATCGATGTGAGTTCGAGACCAGCCTGGGCTACAAAAGTGAGCTCAAGACCAGCCTGAACTGCATAGTGAGACCCTGTCTCAAAAAGACAAAAAAAAAAAAAAAAAAAAAATTTTTTTTGAAGGCTGGGCGTGGTAGCGCACGCCTGTAATCCCAGCACTTGGGAAGCTGAGGCAGGAGGATGGATGTGAGTTTGAGACCAGTCTGGGCTACAAAAGTGAGCTCAAGGCCAGCCTAAAGTGCATAGAGAGACCCTGTCTCAAAAAGACACACACACCCAAAAAATTTTTTTGAGGTAGTCTCACTGTGTAGCCTAGACTGTCCTCTAACTGATGGTGATTGTCTGTCTTAGCCTCCGGAATGCTAGGATTGCATGGGTGCCACATCGCAATGGGCTTGTTTTGAGTGGTGGATTTTAAAAGGGACATTTCTACCCCCCAGCAATGACCTCAGGGCCATTTCCACTCAGTTCCCACTGTGTTCTTCCCTCCCCCATGCCCCCCAAAGGCAATTCTGCAACTGGCCACCTGTCCTCCTCTTTCACTGAAGGCATCTTGGATGTGATTTGCTATCATTGTGCAGAACTCTATGTTATTTATTTTGTTTGTTTGTTTTGTCTTGAGACAGTCTCACCACATAGCCCAGACTGGTTTTAAACTCAAGGTGCTCCTCCTGCCTCAGCTTCCTGAGTCCTGGGATTACCAGTGTATGCCACCACGGCCAGCTTTTCATCCCACAGGGAAGCCAGTGACCTGACCATCACCAGAGAGAAGGCACAGGTTCACAGCTCTGTCTTGATGCTGGAATTCACTGCCCTGTGTTCCAGCCCCGCTCAGAGCCCTGCAGGCTGAGATCCATGAAGGAATTGCTACTGAGAATGCATAAAATCTTGATGAGCCCAGAAGATTTCTAGCAGGGGTTTCCTTTCTTGCCTAAGTTCAGAGGTCTCAGTTTTTACTAAAGATCCTTTTTTTTTTTTTTTTTTTTTTTGTGAGAAGCAAGTGCAATGCCAAGCACTTCTGAGAAGTGTCTGTTCCTCTTAAGTGCAGGGTGGAATTTTGTCGTTCATTACATCTTTCCTCTGGGTAGCAGTGGAGTAGAAGCCCAGAAAGAAATTGGTGCAGGAATTTGCTAGTGCCTTGATACTTCCTTCAAGTTCCTAACTTTGATCAGTTTTTATGAAATACGAGGTCAGAGGACACAGGGCTCTGCTGGTAGCCTGGAGAGGAACAGGCATATTGTGAATATAGATATAGTAGTATGTTTAGGTTAGGTGCTTGCACTAGTGTGTGTGTGTGTGTGTGTGTGTGTGTGTGTGTGTGTGTGTGCGTGCGTGCACGCGTGCCTTCTTACTGAGCTACATCCCAGCCCCTTTCTTAATTATTTTGAGGCAGGATCTCACTAAGTCACTAAGTTGCTCAGGTTAGGCTTGACCTTTGTTTGCCATTGCTGTTTTTTTTTTTTTTTTCTGGTACCGGGGTTCAAACTCATGACCTTGCACTTGGCAGGCAGCCACTTGTGCCTCGGAGATATCTCTCCAGCCCCTTTGCTGTTGTTTTGTATGAGGGATAAAACTCAAAACCTTGTGCTTGCCACGCAAGCACTTATGCCACTGAACTATCTCCCTGGTCTGATATTTATTTACTTTTCTATTCTTATTTTATTTTATTTTTGAGATAGATAGGGTCTTTCTCAGTGGTTCCGGCTGACCTCAATCTCCTGGGAGCTGGGAGGACAGGTGTGCCCCTCATGCCAGGCCAGAACCTAAATTTATGGCCTCAGCTAATCTTACTCTTTACTGTGCTATTGGACCTAAGAAACTGTAGGACCTATGAAACTGTAGGAAAGGAAGGGTGTGCCTGAAAGGGAGATAGGGACCTTTTATTCTTCCTATCAGGCTTCTGGCTGCTGGAGAACCTCATAAATACTCGATTTACAATTAATCCAAGGACACCTTATTTCCTAACAGTTAACTACTATTGTCCTAGCAGGGAAGGGGCCCTCCCTAGCAAAACTGAGAGTCTCCAACTGTCCTTAGAGACTTCCCAAAGCCACCTCTTATGAATAACTCAGGAAGTGCTTTAGCTGGCTTTTCTGATTTTTTTGTAGCAGGCCAAGATGCCAAGGGAAGGGGCTTCTCTTTATTTTATTTTTTTATTTTTTGAGGGATGGTCTCACAATGTAATTCAGGCTGGCTTGAATTCATTATGTAGCCCAGACTTGAATTCACTGTGGTCATCCTGCCTCAGCTTACCAAGTGCCAGGATTACAAGTGTTTTTTTTTTGTCTTTTTGAGGCAGGGTCTCACTATGCAGCTGAGGCTGGCCTTGAGCTCACTTTTGTAGCCCAGGCTGGTCTCGAACTCACACCAATCCTCCTGCCTCAGCCTCCCGAGTGCTGGGATTACAGGCGTGAGCCACCACGCCCGGCCCTCTTCCTTCCTAATGGATTTTTTTTTTTTTTTTTTTTTTGTGGGACCAGGGTTCAAACTCACAACCTTGCATTTGCCCAGCAGGCACTTGTGCCTCGGAGCTATCTCCCCAGCCCCCTTAATGGATTTTTTTAAAAGACTGGGCATGATGTGCTCGCTTCGGCAGCACATATACTAAAAGACTGGGCATGGTGGTTCATGCCTGTAATCCCAGCACTTGGAAAGCTGAGTCAGGAAGATTGCTGTAAGTTTGAGGCCAGCCTGGGCTCTATATAGAGGGACACTCTCTAAAAGACCAAACCACACGCCTGTAATCCCAGCACTCGGGAGGCTGAGACAGGAGGATCGGTGCGAGTTCGAGACCAGCCTGGGCTACAAAAGTGAGCTCAAGGCCAGCCTAAACCACATAGAGAGACCCTGTCTCAAAAAGAAAAAAAAAAAAAAAGTATTAAGAAGTAGAATACTAGCTGCTCTTTGGGAAAGGTTCAAACTGAGTTGGCTTTCAGGCACCTAAGACTAAAGATCTGACACTTGTGGAGAGAAAACACAATTTGCTATTTATACAGTGCTCCTTTGAAGGAAGAATCAGATAGAATTCAGTTGGTTGTGCCAGGCCTGGTGGCGCATGCCTGTAATCCCAGCACTCGAGAGGCTGAGGCAGGAGGATGGATGTGAGTCTGAGACCAGCCTGGGCTGTAGAAGTGAGTTCAAGGCCAGCCTGAATTGCATAGCAAGACCCTGTCTCAAAAAGACAAAAAAACAAACCAACAAAAAATAGTAATAATAATAATAATAATAATAATAATAATAATAATAATAATAATAATTTTTTTAGCCGGGCGTGGTGGCACACGCCTGTAATCCCAGCAGTCGGGAGGCTGAGGCAGGAGGATTGGTGCGAGTTCGAGACCAGCCTGAGCTACAAAAGTAAGCTCAAGGCCAGCCTCAACTGCATAACGAGACCCTGTCTCAAAAAGACAAAAAAAAAAATAATAATAATAATTTTTTTAAATGCTGTTGGTTGTTCTGGGCTGCTTTTTACCCCAGTGGCTCACCCCAGCTACGCTGTTATGGACAGCTGAAATCTGAAATGTCCCCTGTACCCCAGCCTCACTATATTGAAGGTTTGGTTGCTAAAGGTTTATATCTAGATGCCCCCACCACAAATCATCATGCACTCAAATCAGGGGCTTTGGAAGGTGCATGCACTATCAGAGTGCTACAACTGACTTACTCTTAGGAAGTAGGGTATGATCAGAAGAGGTGTGTGAGACCCAGGCGTGGTGGTGCATGCCTGTAATCCCAGCACTCGGGAGGCTGAGGCAGGAGGATTGGTGTGAGTTCGAGACCAGCCTGGGCTACAAAAGTGAGCTCAAGGCCAGCTTGAACTGCATAGCAAGACCCTGTCTCAAAAAGACAAAAATAAATAAATAAATAGAAGAGGTGTGTGAGGAGGGAGTATGATCGGAAGGGTTATCTGTCTCCCTGGCCCTTCCCTGCTCTCTGCTTCCTGGCCGCTGTGATATGAGCAGCTCTCCTCCCCAAGCACCTTCCCCCCATGCCTCCCTGCCTTGCAGCCTACTATGGACTAAAAACTGTGAGCCAAAATAAGCCTCCCCCTTTAAGTTTTGGGGGTCAGGTGTTATCAGGAGGAAAGGACTTCAGATGACCTCAAGTGGCCTAACACTGTAGGAAGTTTCTAGCTCTGAGAACTTCTTTTTTTTTTTTTTTTTGTCTTTTTGAGACAGGGTCTTGTTATGCAGTTCAGGCTGGCCTTGAGCTCACTTTTGTAGCCCAGGCTGGTCTCGAACTTGCACTGACCCTCCTGCCTCAGCCTCCTGAGTGCTGGGATTACAGGCGTGTGCCGCCGCCACCACCCCGGCTTCTGAGAACTCCTTTGGTGGCAGTGGGTCTTAGTTGGATGAGTGGTCACTGGCAACATCCTTTGAAATCTGTGCTGCCTTCTCAGACCCTTCCTCTCTGGATCTCTTGCTCTCTGCCTCCTGGCTACCAGGAGGTTAGCAGTTGTCCTCCACCAGGCCCTTCCGCCACAGTGCTCCTGGCTTGGAGGCAGCCAGTGACCATGGCCTGTACCCTTAGAAACCATGAGCTAAAATCTCAGTCAGCCAGTCATAGTCAGGAAGATCTAAAGTATCATACTCGGTAGATACCTGGTCACTGTTTGTCAGAGATGTCCATGCACCAGGGGAGGACGGGAGATGACCGTGCAACACTCACTCACTCACTCACTCACTCACAGACATGTCTATGCTCTGAACCAGCAGAAAATCAGGGGTGGCCCTCAGACAGGAGCGACTGCTTCATGGGTGCCCCTGAGCAGATGTAGCCACACAGGTGTCCTGCCAGAGGCCTTGGGTACAAAACCAACATGCACTGGGTGGTGCCCTCCGCCACCCAGGCATGGCTGCAAGTTTGGGGCTGTTTCTGGCCCAGTCCTGTGACTAGTAAGTGGCCACAGAATAAGCCCAGAGCTGCTGCATGGGAGCTTGCTGTGGAGTTATCCAGATGGCTGGGCCAGAACTGCAGGCTCACTCTCTAGGGACAGCCTGGGTGGGCTGGCAAAGCCACCTATGAAAGGGCAGCTTTAGCCAGCATGGTGGTGCATGCCTGTATTCCCAGTACTTGGGAGGCTGAGGCAGGAGGATCAGTACAAGTTCGAGACCAGCCAGGGCTACAGAAGTGAGCTCAAAGCCAGCCTGAACTGCATAGAGAGATTTTGCCTCAAAAAGACAAAAAAGAAAGAAAGAAAGAAAGAAAGGATGAAGGAAAGAAAGAAATAGGGCCTGGCAGGATGGCTCAGTGGTCTAAAGCGCCTGCTTGGGAAAGCTTGAGCGGCTTCAGGGACCGTGGTTCGATCCCAGGCACCACATGCTGCGCCAGCCCTGCCCTCGGGGCAAGCTGAGCTGGCCATAAAAATGACTGAATAAACAAAATAAAGGTTCTGAAACAATAAATAAATAAATAAATAAATAAATAAATAAATAATTCTTGCCGGGCGTGGTGGCTCACGCCTGTAATCCCAGCACTCGGGAGGCTGAGGCAGGAGGATTGGTGCGAGTTCGAGACCAGCCTGGGCTACAAAAGTGAGCTCAGGACCAGCTTCAACTGCATGGTGAGACCCTGTCTCAAAAAGACAAAAAAAAAAAAAAAGAAAGAAGAGCAACTTTGGGAGCCCATTTCCAGGTGACAGCTGATGATGTCAACCTCCCTGTGTCAGTACCCACTCTCAAGTATGAGCTTGCCTGGAATTCCCCTGCCACTGCCACCCAGAGAGGTGAGCTGTAAGACAAGGCAAAGAGCCGGGCGTGGTGGCTTACGCCTGTAATCCCAGCACTTGGGAGGCTGAGGCAGGAGGATCAGTGCGAGTTCGAGACCAGCCTGGGCTACAAAAGTGAGCGCAGGACCAGCCTCAACTGCATAGCGAGACCCTGTCTCAAAAAGACAAAAAAAAAAAAAAAAAAAAAAAAGACAAGGCAAAGAAACCTGTCGAGGCTGTCCTCAGTGCAAGCCAATTTTACATTTAAATTGCTTTTGTTTTGATTTTTGGAGGCAGGGTCTCACTGTGTAGCCCAGGTTGGCTTTAAACTCACAGCGATCTTCCTGCCTCTGCCTCTCATATGCTAGTATGACGTGTGTCATCCCTCCTGGCCTTAGGCTAACTTTTTTTTTTTGTCTTTTTGAGACAGGGTCTCACTATGCAGTTGAGGCTGACCTTGAGCTCACTTTTGTAGCCTAGGCTGGTCTCGAACTCACACCAATCCTCCTGCCTCAGCCTCCCAAGTGCTGGGATTACAGGTGTGAGCCACCACGCCCGGCTCTTAGGCTAACTTTTAAGCAGACTCTAGATTTAGGTTGTCAGGTACACTCTGTGTTCTGCTTGTCTCCTATCTATAAAAACACAAACCCATGGAAGAGAGAGAAAAGAGCAATGATTTAGTATTGATTTCCCAGGAAGAGGGGCTTACAGGTTAGCTCAGCAGTTTAAGCGCCTGCCCGGTCAACTCCACTCAGCACAGGGGACGGCAGTTTGATCCCCTCACCCACTCCTTTTTTTTTTACATTTTTATTTATTTATTTCTTATTTCAGAACCTTTATTTGTTTATTCACTCATTTTTATGGCCGGCTCAGCCCGCCCCAAGGGCAGGCCTGGCACAGCATGTGGTGCCGGGGATCGAACTGCGGTCCCTGAAGCCGCCCAAGCTTTCCCAAGCAGGCGCTTTAGACCACTGAGCCATCCCACCGGGCCTATTTTGGCTTTTTGAGACAGGGTCTCGCTATGCAGTTCAGGCTTGCCTTGAGCTTATTTTTGTAGCCCATGCTGGTCTCGAACTCAAACCAATCCTCCTGCCTCAGCCTCCCAAGTGCTAGGATTACAGGTGTGTGCCACCACGCCCAGCGCTTCCCTCACTCACTCTTAAGGCAGCCTGAGCTAGCCAAAACAAAAAAACAAAATAAATCCTTCCAAGGAAAAATTTTTGTTGGTTTCTTTACAGTGGGGCGGAGGTTGTTGATAGTGTTTGGTTGTTTTAGGAAAAGCCTTGCCCCTTTACAGCAGAGGTTTCAGAGCAGAGTCCAGAGTCCAGTTGTTTACCTGGATTTTAGTGAACTTCACAACACAGCTAGGGCTGCTCGGGTTTATGGTTTCAGAGATCAGTTTGTCAGTTGATCCAAGTTCACCAGGTAATTTGCTACCGAGAATATAGGACATAGATTCAAAGGCCGTTGTGGAACCAGAGAACTGCTGTGGGAGCCAAATCTGCAGACCGGAGCCTGGGGTCTGTTCAGGAAGGAAGGTCCTCTCAAGAGTTAAGGCCGGGTTCACCTGGTGACCTGAGCCAAGAGGATTCTGGTGAGGTCAAGGCCATCTGGAACTACACAGCAAGATCTTGTCTCAAAACAACAAACGAGGAGGTGCCTGGTGGCTTCCATGCACAGGAAAGAAGCACTGGGCTAAAACAGCTCAGCAGGTTAAAGTGCCTGCTTAAGCAGACACAGGGGCCTGAGATTCCATCCCCAGAGCACTGTGTGGACCCTGCCCTACCAGGCACACTGAGACGGTGATTGATTTTTATTTATTTATTTATTTATTTATTTATTTTTGTGGGACCAGGGTTCGAACTCACGACCTTGCACTTGCCCAGCAGGCACTTGTGCCTCGGAGCTATCTCCCCAGCCCCGGAGACGGTGATTGAGACTGGGCATGGTGGTGTGCACCTAGAATCCCAGCACTTTGGAGGCTGAACACAGGAGGATCAAGAGTCCAATTTTATGTAGTGAGACCCTGTAGACCCTGCTACAAAAGTGAGCTCAAAGCCAGCCTGAACTGCACAGTGAGACCCTGTCTCAAAAAAGCCAAAAAAAAAAAAAAAAAAGAACCTTTGTTTATTGACTCATTTTTATGGCCGGCTCAACCCGCCTTGAGGGCAGGGCTGGCACAGCATGTGGTGCCGGGGATCGAACCGCGGTCCCTAAAGCTGCCCAAGCTTCCCCAAGCAGGCGCTTTAGACCACTGAGCCATCCCGCCGGGCCCCTGGGATCTCCCATCTTGACCGCAGGTGGGAAGAGCTCACCTGACAGTGAGAGGACACAGGGCACAGCAGGATCTGCCGCTCGGCCCAGGTTCTCAGACCTATGGAGCTGTCTGCCACTATTGCCAAACTCTAAGTACTCACTGAGAGCTCATGACAGAAGTCGGAGCTGAGTGTGTCCCTGCTGGAGCCTGGCTGCAGAGGCAGTAGGTTTCTCAGCCTCATCCTGCAGCTTCAATGCTTCCCCTCACCTGGCTGGGATGTGGACCTTCAGCTCATCCCAGAAGCCCATTCCAAACCCCAGCGTCACGAAGATGACTTCTGAGGTACATTCTGGGAAAGAGACTCCAAGTGTGCTATCCCTTGTGACCTTGTCTTTCTTTAGGGGGTCTTCTGTTTGGGGCCCCTTGGCATCCGACTCTATTGTGAACCTGGGCTCTCTGGCTTATGTAAGAGGTTATGGCTATGAGATCTAGGCTGGAGCCCAGCAGGAAGATTTCTACCCTGGCACAAGCTCAAACACTGTTCCTTCTGGAGCAGCTTCTCAATATTTCAATATCCCAGGAGTGGAAAGAGTCTCTGGGACAGGTCTCCAACACCCAGAGTTAGGCTCAGTTATTTAACAGCTGTGTCACTTCAAGCCAGTTATTTTGTATCCTTTGTACTTCCACTTTTTTTTTTTTTTTTGTCTTTTTGAGACAGGGTCTCACTATACAGCTCAGGCTGGCCTTGAGCTCACTTTTGTAGCCCAGGCTGGTCTCAAACTTGCACCGATCCTCCTGCCTCAGCCTCCTGAGTGCTGGGATTACAGGCGTGAGCCACCATGCCCGGCTATTTATTTATTTGTCTTGTACTTCCACTTCTTTTGTTTTGTTTTCAGTGGTTTTTTTTTTTTTTTTTTTTTGAGACAAGGTCTCCTTATTTAGTTCATCTTGGCTTTGAACTCACTACATAGCCCAGACTGGCCTCACACTCACAGCAATGCTCCTGCCTCAGCCTCCTGAGTTTGCATTTCTACCTCTTTATCAGTAAACTGGAGGACATCTGCCTCATATAACCACTGGGTCCAAATGAGCTGACACAAATATAAGCACCCAGCCAAGCACCTGGACAACCCTAGGCGCTCAGTTAATGACAGAGGACTCTGATGTTAGGACACTAGCCCTGAGTCTGACTCTGCCCACACTTGGGAGATGTAGTGTGGAGTGAACCAGGGAAGCTGCTGCCCGGATGGGCCCGGCACACAGCTGTCTCCAGGACCACACTGCTGTAGAGGGGAAAAAGAAGTTCTGGCAGAATTATTTTCCAAACTGAGGGAAAATCTGTCTACTGTGCATGTTAAACCAAAAAAACCAAAAAGTTTCTGATGATTTGGTATTTTTCTGTAGAGTGGATTTGCTGACCTAAGATTTAGAATTAATCCCCTGTCTGCAAGTATTTTCTTTATACATGTGTTTATGTTCCCCGTTGGCACCAACAGTCACAGTGTTCTTCTCAAAGGCCTCTTTTAAACCTCTCTCTCTCTCTTCTCATCTCTCTTGTTTTGAGACAGGGTTTCTATGTAGTCAGTCTGGACTTGAACCCACCACGTAGCCCAGGCTGGCCTCAAATGCATCAAGACCCCCCCACCCCCACCCCACCTCAGAGTTTGTATTGGAACTAGACCTGTGCGACCGCACACAGCTTAAATCTTCTCTGAAAGAAGGCCTCAGTTTAGGCAGTAGTTGGCCGTGGGCACATGCTTCATCATAAGTATTATTAAGACATCAGATTTCAACCACAGAGGAAGGGAAACTTAGATATGAGCAGGGCAACAAGCACAGATATAAAAACAAGGAAGAGGAAAATAAAGAAAGCACAATGGACTGCTTGAGGTTGTTTTTTTTTTTTTTGAGACAGGGTCTTGCTATGTAGTTCAGGCTGGCCTTGAACTCACTTTTGTAGCACAGGCTGGTCTCAAACTTGCACCGATCCTCCTGCCTCAGCCTCCTAAGTGCTGCGATTACAGGTGTGCGCCACCACACCCAGCTTTGTTTTTTTTTTTTTTTTTTTTTTTTTTGTCTTTTGGAGACAGGGTCTCGCTATGCAGTTGAGGCTGGCCTTGAGCTCACTTTTGTAGCCCAGGCTGGTCTCAAACTCGCATCGATCCTCCTGTCTCAGCCTCCCAAGTGCTGGGATTAAAGGCGTGCGCCACCACGCCCGGCTACCACACCCAGCTTTGCTTGAGGTTTTAGAAACAAATTTACTATAACTCTTACTTTTTAAGCCGGGAGTGGTGGCGCATGCCTGTAATCCCAGCACTTGGGAGGCTGAGGCAGGAGGATGGATGTGAGTTTGAGACCAGCCTGGACTGCAAAAGTGAGTTCAAAAAGCTGGGCATGGTGGCTCACCCCTGTAATCCCAGCACTTGAGAGGCTGAGGCAGGAGGACTGGTGCGAGTTTGAGACCAGCCTGGGCTACAAAAGTGAGCTCAAGGCCAGCCTGAACTACACAGCGAGACCCTGTCTCAAAAAGACAAAAAAAAAAAAAAA
>PVJA010055871.1:0-10972 GCA_004027025.1 Myocastor coypus
AAATGAACAAATAAAATGAATGGACATTTCTCAGAAGAAGAAATACAAATTGCAAATAAATGCTTGAAAATATGTTCTTTGGCCATTACAGAAATACAAATCAAAACAGTGATATTTCCCCTTTCTCCACTAGAATATATATCAGCAGGAAATAAAAAACAACAAATATTGGCAATGATTGAGAGTATATTTTCCACATTGAGAGTATTTTTCCACCAATATAATGAAATTGGGAATCAGTATGGAGAATCCTCAAAATGTAAAAGTGAAATTTCCCTTTGAGCAGCTATCCCTCCCCTTAGCGATATCTAACTGAAAAAGTTAAAATCATCATACTACAGTGATATAAGTATCCCCATGTTTGACTTAACACAATTATTCACAGTCATCAGATTATGAAAGCAGCTTCAATACACATTAACAGATTATCAGATAAGGAAAATGTGGTATATAGTATGTGCTGCCACTCATTAACAATGATAAATTTGAGACGTTTGCTGGAAAATTGATGGAACTTGAGATCATAACGCTAAGTGTGACATAAGTCAGTCACGAAAGGTAAGATGATGCATGACTTCTCTAACTTGACAGACCCCAAAAATATATTATTCAAAGAGAAAAATAAAAAAACCATTGTAAAATATAAAAAGGTAGGCTCTGTATAGATGGAAAGGGACCTGATGAAGGAACTAGAGCAGAAGGCAAAGGTATGTGGGGAGTAAAAATTATTCACATGCAATATGTATGTGTATTAACTCCCTCAGGTGGAGTGTAATCACTTTATCAGAAACATGCTGAAGTTTTTCATATCTATCTATCTATCTATATATAGATATATAGATTATATATCATATATATCTATATATATATACTTACATATACATATAGATATATAGATATATAGAGATATTCATGTTCATGCTCCTGAGGAAGATTCCCAAATGTAGAACTCCTTCCTGTCTAGAAAAGTAGACAACAGGTTTATAATATTAAACTGCTTTTTAAAGAGTAACTGAAGCAAAATACCAAAGAGCTCAGAATATTGATTTTTGATTATGTGTCAGTTGCTGAGCTATCAATTTTTATATTTATTACTTAGCAAAATCCTATTAGGTTATTGAAGACTACTTATTACTTCAATTTCCAAAGAAAAAAAACCTGGAACAGTTTAAAGATTTTCCTTAGGTCTTGCAGATAATAAATGAAGGAGCAATTATTAAAATCCATGTCAAATATTTCAAAGCTGAAATTTAGTGTACTGTTAAATCCAGTTCAAAGGATGAGTTTATTACATTTATTTGGCTGGAATGGCAGATTTGTTTGGACATACATAAAATATAAACTTGAAGGAAACCCTGTTGAATAAAAATCTGGATGCTAGTTAAGGAATCATTTTAGTTCTCATCTTTGGTTTTAAGCAAATATGAAGCCTTCATCCATTTGTTCATTTCTTCACCTATCAAGCAGTTATATGAATGTGGTTATAACATACTCAGAGCTACAGAAAAATAGAGCAAAGATATTTGGGGGTGGGATGTCAAATGATGGACAGAATAATTTTCAAGGACATAAAAATGAGATATAGTATTAATCATAGCACATTATAATAGTCATTTACATAAGTAGCTAGTGTTTACTGATTGCATTGTATGTACTGGCCAGTATGACAGGTTCTTAATATATATTATCTTAATTTTTGAAACCTTATGTAAGAAGGTATCATTATCTCTACTACCTAGATGAGGAAAAAATCAGGCTTAAATACCTTCCCAATGTCAAGTAGCTGATAAGTGCTCTTGTTGGTTGGCTTGGTGAGTAAATTTATCTGCATTTTGGAGATAGCAACATAAGGCTTGTGAAGGGAAAAAAGAGGAAATTTGTTCAAGATTGTTTAATTAGAAAGTGGTTCTCCAATGACTCTTTTACTAGATAGCAGGATTCCGAGGGGGTGCTGTTAAGCTCTGGCTAGGGAGTAACACCTTAGAATCTGTGGCTGAAACCATGCAATATATCAGTGCCTCATGCGTGTAGATCACAATGTGGAGAACTAAAAGGGTAAATTGAAAAGCAGACTCTTGAGTGAGTTATGGAATAAAAATGTCCAGCACACGAGCCAAGAGTATTGTTAATCACAAAGGTCAGGAAAGGATAAGTAAAAGAGAGAGTACAAGCATGAAAGTTAGGATAAAAATTAAGAAGAGATGACATCTGTAAAACTGGGTAATTTTAGCACAATGGGAGGTAATTACTGAATCCAGTCCCCTCAAATCCATGACACTTAGATTTCTCTAATCACTTTTTTTTTGAATCTTGTAAGAAATCCTTGTGAAATTTAATAGAATATGTAATTATAAAAATATAATTAGCCTTTATTTGAAATGAATTCATTCAAAAACAAATTAATGCAATTGAAAATAGAATCTAATTCTTTTAGTTGCTTCTGTGCTATAATAAATGTTTGAATGTTTAAAATAGCTGTCAGTATTGTTTTTGTCATTTATAGTAGCTAAACTTTCAGGATGGCTCCTAATGATACTCAGCTGAAAATCTTGTGTAATCCCCTCCACAATACATCATAATGTTAGTATGTGTGATGAATAAAATAAGGCATTAATGATGCTATGTCCCTACTTAATGAGTTAATAAAAAGCAGTGTGAGTTATTTGTCTCTCTCTACCTTTCACCTCTGGATAGAGCCAGCAGAGACTCAACATAGGTTCGAACACTTAGGAGATAATAAATATCTGCTGATCTAGATTCTCCATACTTCAGCAAAATGCACCTGTCTATAAGTTTATAGACTGTCTTGTGAAAAGGATATGATTTCAGGTATAAATTGTAATAGCTCTGCCATATCCTGTGTATGCTCCCTGTCTGTGAGAAGATCAGGCGCCCTCTGTAGGCTTGCACAGGAATATAAATGTATGGTTACCTAAGTGCAACTATAGCACACACGTTTTTTCACTTTTCATTTAAAGTGAACTTTGGCCCACTTACCAAGCTGAAAATTGATCCATCTTGCCAAATGAAGGCAACTTGTGATGTGGCCATTCTTCTAAGTCTGAACACATTATTTCTCCTTATAGAATTGTGCTATTATGGAACACCTCATGTAGGAACAACTTAAGAGAAAGTAGGGTAAAACCAGAAGTTTTGGTCCTTTGCTAGACAGGTTGCCACCAACCCATATTTGTAGCAAAGATCCCAGGCCAAATCCAGGAATGGACCACATCCAAATTGTTTAACATTTCAACTTATCTGTGAGTTACCTGTCCTGTTCACAATATATATACATATATATATATATATATATATATATATATATATATATATATATATGTTTCGATTCTCATTTAGAGTTGAGAAGATGGGCCCCTAGTGATCTTCCCTTACCCAATTACTGGTGAAAGCTCACTTCTTTGTTTTCTTGGTTTGGGGATCTGAAAGCATAGATTATGCAGCATGAAAGACAAGGCCATGGAGTCAGACTGTATGACTTCAAATCCCAGCCCCACTACTTTATATCAGGTAGTTCATTTCAACTCTTAACTTTATTTTCATACACTGTAGAATAGTATAAGTGTCCTAATTTTGAAGGATGGTTGTGATATTTAAATAAACTAATGGTTGTAAACAAAACCAGAACTGACTCATAAATTCTCAGTAGGTCTTGGATATTATTATTACTATTAATAAAGAGAGGCTGGACCAGCAAAATAGCTCAGTGGTCTAAAGTACCTGCTTATTCATGCTTAGACAGATACAGGGTACTGTGTACCCTGTACAGTCCCTGGCACTGTATGTTGCACCGGCCTAGCCCTCAAGGTATTATTCAAAAAAAAAAAAAAAAAAAAAAAAAAAAAAAAGTGAGAGGCCTGGCAAGGGAATAAAGTACAGTTGGGCTTAAAAGTATATTGAATTCTGTGTCCCTAGAAAGTTACTCAAATTGTTTTGACCTCAGCTTTCTTACAGGTATCTTCAGAAGATACTGCCTACACTAGATGTTATTTTAAAGACTAAATAAGATCATGCAAACAAAATCCCTTTCTTTAACCAGGTGGTAATCAGTTACTCAGAAATCTGATATTTATGAAAATTTGCACACACCACTTTTTAAAAATCTACATAAATCAGAGTGCACTGTTATAAGATAAGGAGAGTGGCTTAGTGTCAAGTGGGTAAGAGAATTTAAGTTCATGGTTGGATGCTTTAAGTTTTCATAATAATAAAATCTAGCAGATATAATTAAGTATGCAGCATTTGGAGTGGAAGCAGGCACTGCTCGTCATTGTGTGGGCAATAAAACCTGAGAGAAAAAAACAATCAATATGTTGACTCAATTAAGTTTTCAGCTACAAATAACTAATTTTAATCCTCCTAGTTTTTCTAGAGGCAAAAATATATTGCTTATTCTTCTTAAAATATTAATATAGTCCTGAATTATTTATGGAGCCAAGAAACACTATGCTCTTTTAACATGGAAGAGCATGGAAGGTTATTTCATATCAGCACTATGGAAGACAATAATAAATCTGAAATGTAAATAATACCTCTGAGAATAAGGCCTGGTTGTAGGCCAAAGTACATGGCTTCTAGACTTTCTTTTTGCAATATGGAAGTTGAAAAGCCACTAGAAAATGCTATTCTGAGCTGCTGAATATTTTAGTGTTGCCAACATCTTGTGGACTGCTGAGGTTATTCTAAAAGTTTGGATTATTAATGATAATATTGATACAATTTAAAAATACAACATTAATAGAAATAGCTTTAACTTACTTGTGTTCTAGGTACTGTGCTATGTGGTTATGTACATTACCTTATCTATACTCCTTACTATTTAAAGTAGGTACTATTGCCTACATTGTAAAAGGGAAAAATTGAGATTTGGAAAGGTTAAATGCTTGAATAGCTGGCCATTGATCCCAAAGCTCTTTTTGTGATATAGTAACTTACTATTTTTCCCTTGTAGACAACATTCATTCTTTTTGCCTCTGACACTGAATAACACAATAACTCTGCTTCTATTGGCTTCTGCCTGGCTTTTTACACATTTTTTCATGCTGTCATTCTCTACTGTTGTAGTAGAAAGAGCATAACCTGAAGCTACATAGTCCTGGGCTCGATTTCTGCACCTCCTCTTATTAGCAATGTTATCTTCAATTTCTTGTATGCAGAAGAAATCTCTGAAGTAGGTATTATAATTGTCTCTTTTTATCATTCAGGTTTAGAGGAGTTAAATAACTTGAGTGCTGGCCTGTCTTAGTGCTGCCTGTGTATCTAGGTCTATCAGAAGAGTCTACATTTCATGCTTTCAGTAATTTGTATTAAGTGCATATTTGCTAATCTTCAGAATTGGAATTTGTTAACTTGAAGATCATCTAGAAGACCCTTCATTTTGTAGATGGGGAAATGGAGGTTCAGAAAAGTTCAGGCCTTATTATCCTCATTGTAAAGATGATGAAATTGGAAAAACACAGTTAGTATTCTTATGTTTTGTTCTTTTCTGGAGCTACTTATTAGCTTAAAAATTTCCTATTGAGAAAGGCTTTGCTCACTGTCTTCGTGAAAAGCTCCTCACTCCAATAGATAGTGATGTACAGGATGCTATCATGGAGTGATATACATGGGCAGAGTCTCTCTTCCCTTTGGTGTCATTGAACTGACTTCCATAGGCTATAGACTTGGTTTTCTTTTCATCATTAAGGGGGATATAGTGTGATGAAATATTGTATTATAAATGATATTTTCCTGGGTGTAGCATCATGATCAATTTTTCATGTGCATTATTCTTTATGGACAATAGCTGAATTTCAAGCAGTCTTTTACTTTCAACTTTCTCCTGCGTGACAGTCTTCAGCAAAATGGATGCTTGGTTTTTGAGACTCACATCTGCATGAGAAGGCATAAATGCATATGTGAGGGAGGGTTGGATATTTCCCCAAACTTCAACCTTTACCAGAAGATGCAGACATCTAAGCCCCAAACTTCCCTTAATTCAGTATTTCCTTACCTTATCTGAGTCTCTTCTTCCTGTTGTTTCCCACCCCCTGCTCTCTCTTCTATTTTTTTTTTTTTCCTTTCCAACATTCATTCAGCAGCAAGGAACATACCAGAAGCTAGTAGGGACATAAGAAAAAGTCGTAGTTCTCAATGAATCACCTTATCTTCATTGTGAGGTAGATGTGCACAGAGCAGTGTGATTAAGATATGATCTAAGGAGATACATGGTATTTATTAATTTACTTTTTGTTTCAAAATAAGAACCAAAGATTTTTTTCTATACTAAATAATACTTATTTTGTTATTCACATACACGTGAAATTTTGTATTTTTTCCCTAGTTTCTTGCCATGTTGCTCATCTCCCAGAACTCCAGAGAATGTTTAAAACAGGGGGCAAGTGTGTTTATCCCTCAACTTCCACTAATAAACCTAGTTAATGAAAAATCTTACTTTGATAATGTGTGCATGAAATTTTCTATTTCTCTCCTTGGCTGCTAAATGCTTCTCCTGAAGATTTAGTCTCAGAAATGTGTGGGAAGGAACCCTAAATGGAACTTCCATTCCTTTGTCTACCATCTTGGATGTTGTTGATACAATGATTTCCTCTCATCAACCTGTTAATTTGCCCTGAAGTTTGGAAACTGATTCACTTGATGGATAAGATTGAAGGATTTTTGAGAAATGGGATTATTTCTGAAACTTAGGGCCCACAGAAGAATGAGAGAAAGTAGACATTCAGAATGTCTGAGAAAGGAAGGGAATGGAGAAAACAGAAAGGAAAAAAAAAAATTAAGTGGGGGCAGGGGAGATAGCTCAGTAGAATAAACGTTTGCCTGGCATATGCAAAGACTTGAGTTGGGGGCTCGGCAGGATAGCTCAGTGGTTTAAAGCGCCTGCAGGCGGCTTCAAGGACTGCGGTTCCATTCCTGGCACCAGCCCTGCCCTCAGGGCAGGCTGAGCCAGCCATAAAAATAAATAAACAAACAAACAAAAGTTCTGAAACAACAACAACAAAAAAAGACCTGAGTTGAATCCCCAGTCCCACACACACACACACACACACACACACACACACACACACACAAAATAAAAAGTAGTAAAGGAAAGAGGGATAAAAAAGAAGGTCAGGATTTCACTCTATTATCTATTCTACCAGAGAAAGGAAAGTTTGTGCTACTCAGTGGTGGTAGCACAGTGAAGAAGGGTGGACTGAGTTAGTGTAGAGAGATGTGGCACTGTGGTCATCCACAGCGCATTTAACTATTTTAAATATTAATTTCTTTGCCATAAGATGGGAGTAATGGTACCTTATTGTTAGATTAGTTATAAAAGCTCAAAAAGCTCATAGAAGTAAGACACTTAGCATTCTTCCTGCCACACAGTATGTGTTCAGTAGATGTTATATTTTATTAGTATTTTTGGGGAAAACTTTTGTTTTCTATATCCTTCCAGGAACTCTCCTATGTGTTTGCTTTCACCATGGGCTGACAATTCCTTTCTCTGGAAGCCTTATCTCTTAAACTCAGCATTTTCCAAAATGTTCTGGGAAATAAATGATAAGAGATGTTGCACAAAGAAAAGATTCATATATAAATAAATTTGAGAATGATTGAATTGAAAATAAATCAGCTGCTTCACAGAAGGACATTTTACAAGACTGAAATGTACAGCACATACAAAATTTCCTGAATTTATTTGATTATAGATTATTTCTCATTTTTTTGCTCCAGAGTATCTTATGGAATTAGAATTCTTAAGAATTTATTTGCCTAATACAGCCCCCAGAATTCGTGGACACTGAGCACGCAGTTCCACAGATTGTTTAATAATTGAAGTACTACATTAGCAACTTGTCTTTATCAATGAGAAACAAATAAATAACAATGACAATATATGAACTGTCTTGTCCTATTTCGTGTATGTTTATATATTTTTTAAAAGCAATTTTAAGCTGTCTTTATAATTTTATCCATCTATTCATTTCACAAAAATTTCCAGCATTTACAGTTTGCCAGACACAGTGATAGGTATTGCTCAACTACAGGACAGGAAAGAAGTAGCTGTATTTAGTTACATGTTGGGAAATAGGAGTAGCAGAGTGGTGAGTACACTGAAAATGAGAAAGGAGAGCTGGTGTCTCAGTTGCTCTTCTCTAGTTGCTGGGACAGATACCTGAAACCGAAAATGAAGGAAGAAAAATTTTATTTAGCTCACAGTTGCTGGAGGTTTCAGTATACACTCAACTGACACATGGCAGAGAGCTGCAATTCATGGTGGTGGAACAGCAATAATGGCAACTGAGACAACCGACAGAGAAAGTCTGTCTCTCTATCTCTCTTCCACTACATTTATGCTTTGTCTCAGGCCACACTCATAATCCCAGCAGTACTCAGACCCATAATCTCATCCTTGGATCTCACATAATCTCAGTGGAATATGAATTAATCTCAAACTCTAGAAGTCCCCATCCCATGACTGCATTAGGCTTTAGGGAGATGACTAGACAAAAACTGTAATGGCTAGAGTGCTTTGCCTAATTGTTCCCACCAGTCCTGGTGTATCTTAGGCACCAGAGGAGGGCTTAGAAAAGTGGCCTTTAGGCACTTGTAGTGACCAGCATGTGAATGAACCAAGGCATGTCTCTTATGTTATGAGGACTCAATAATAGTAACAATAACAATAACACTATAACATAATAAGAAACATATTGCTGTATTGGAGAAACAGGGTGGACACCTTTTATATGTTAACTTTATCCTAGTATAGTCCTAAAGAGTAGTTATATCTCTATTGATGATATAAAGAAAACAAGCAAGATAATCTATCGAAGGTCACTCACTGATAAATGCAAAGCCAGGTCCACCCACATGATTTTGTGTCCCAGGTTCTTTGCATTGCATCTCACTTTCTTTTCCAAATTGTGCTACAAGTATATTGTGGAAGATGTAGTTGAGTTTGTGCATAGTAGGGTCTTGGACTCTCCTTTCCTTGTCTAAGAGCAGACCAGAATGCTTTGTCACTCCCCTCTGTGGTCGGCTTGAAGAATAATCCAGCCTTCAAGCCTGTAGGTTCCCCACTTTTTACAAATATGCACCGGATTCCTTTTTCTTAGTTACATTTGTGCATCAATAGTTCATTGCTCAGTGAGCTATAATTAGACTTCTTTCCGTTTTTTAAGTAAACAAGCATGTGAAACTGCCTAGTAGATGACTTTCAAGTTGCTTGTTGGCCTTGACAATAGAGTTTTGCACTGGAAACCTTACAGAGCTCGCAGTTTCAATTCTGCCTTTCTGTTCTATCTGAAGAAGGTCACTTGAACTCTCTGATATTTGAGGCACTTGTCCAGCAATACCAATCTCGAGGATCTTCATTTTGTAATATTACCCCAGAGCATGGTTAAGACTCATGAACATTTTGGTGAAACCTTGTATGCTCTGCATTTTATGATCCTTTCCTTGCTGAGGCTGCCCCTTGGTCTGTGGCTGCCCTATCAAGTCAGAAGTACCAGTTTTGTGCTGTCTTCAGCACTATGAGTATGTTAAAGCTGATCATGATCTTTATCTTCAGTTCTTTCACTAAGACTAGACTCTAAGGGGCTTCACTACTAGCAGTTTGTACCTTCCTAATGAGAATTTTAGGGTGGCTATCATGGTGGTGAATAATGAAGAAGATGGGAAAATGCTATCGTTTGGAGCCAATTACAGACCCATATTGGGGGCCTAGTTTGCCTTGCCAAGCCGTGTCACAATCCCTGGGTGGCTCTTGGGCAGCTGTCAGTGTTCTCTTTATGGGTTCAGGACAATGGTCTCAGCAGGCTAAGTTTTCTGATAAAATAATACACTTGCCATCCCCCACCAACTTCTTACATTCTTTGCCAGATACGTGTGAACAGAAGAGTATCCTAAGGAAGCTAGGTGCTTCCCTTTTTCACTATACTGGTTTACTTGTTTACTAATTTGTTAAACTAAACTTATAGCCTTTTGGCTTTTTTAACTGACAGAGCGATTATATATTATATATAATATATAAAATCATTGTATATAGATTTTCTGATTCCTCTCAGTGTTAGGCACTTTAAATAGATGATATTAGTTAATGTTGTTAAGAGCACAGGCTCCTTAGTCAAAATGCCTATGTCAAATCCTGAATCTAACATTTAACTAATGTCTGCTTTTAAATGCAAGTGTTTGGATCTAAACTGCCTGCTCTTTCTCATTCTATTGTTCCTTCCTTCCTTCCTTCTTTTTTTTTTTTTTGGTATTTTAAAGAAGGCTCTGCAGTGTGTTCAGGGTCTCATTACTAGATCAGACTTGTAGTGTTTCACTTGTTTACAGCCTCCCAAGAGCTGAGATTACAAAAGCGTGCCACCATGCCCAGTCTCAATTGCTGTCTCAGCATGTCCCGGGGACAGGGCCTGCTTGGCAGGCTTAGAGATCAAACTTCTTGCCTCTGCACCTGCTTGCAGGTGCTTTAATCCATCTTTCTTATCTTTTTCCTAATTTCTCACTTGACTTCCTTCCTTCCTTCCTTCCTTCCTTCCTTCCTTCCTTCCTTCCTTCAATCCTTCCTTCTAGAAATAATGAATTGCTTATTTTGTTTTAGTGTTGGAATATGGAAAAGCAATCCTTGCTTTCTTTGACATATTACTAGAGGTATCCACAGGGATCAGCTCACTGAAGTACCCGAAGGCCTCTGGCTAAAGGCCTTGTACTTGAAAGCCATCTAAAATAGGTGTTCATCAATAGCAAAACCATACACTTACGTACACAGGATGAATCAGACGTTGGTCTCAAGAACCTTCAAAAGGTTCAGCATATTGATTATAGCACAATGTAATGCTAAAATTATGTTTGGAATACATGTCACTCTTGTCTTTTTGATATGTACTGCTCCTGGTGTAAACTCAGTTACTGTCATTCTCTCAAGAATAGTTCTTGAAAACAAGAGGCTGGGCCAAAAACCATATTCTTG
>PVJA010055872.1:0-11020 GCA_004027025.1 Myocastor coypus
AAAAAAAAAAAAAAAAAGAGAAAAATGATGAATGATCTCCACTGAGAAAAGAATCTGAAAGGAAGAAGTATTTAAATGCCAGTATTACTGCAGGAGGGCTAGGACTCGGGCGTTTTGCTCTTCTCCCTGTATTTCTACAGTTTCGTTGGCAAATATTAATGTAGTATTTCACATATTTTGAAAACCTTGAAAAACAACATGAATATAACATAAATTACCAATATGTTTCCAAGACTTTGATGGTTCTGAGAATGTATGTCTTGATGACCATCTTTATGGTTCTTTTAAAATATAAAACATTCTGGAATTATCAGAGGACAGCAAGATAGGAAATGGAATTCTACTTTGGAACATCTCAGCTTCATTTTCATTTTTAGCTAGGCACCTGAGTCTGAAAAGCCTCAATTTGTCCTGGTCTCAATTTGTCCTTCACTTGTATGAACAGGCAGAGGTAGACAACAAGGAACCCTTTTGTCAAACAGAAAGCCATAAACACAGGGAATTGCACAAGCAGCTCTGCCTTCCCTTCAGGCTGATCCATGGACTTAATGAAGAGCATGTGCAGACCCGGCCAGGCACTGCACAAGTCCGTACAGCTCATCCTATGTGCATCTGACTTAAAATATCTGTGGACAGCTCCAGGAGTTCTTTGCCTATGGGCTCATACAAGAACACTCCAACAATAAAAGTCACCCGCCCTTGTACAGTCCCCCAAGGTTTTGGTGTCTCTTTCCTCTTGTACTAATGCAGAGATATCCTGGAAAATGATAGCATCAAGATAGAAAGACCTAGATAAATATTTTCCAGGTTGTTGCCATAATATGTTTGCGTCCCAGGCTACTTTAATATGTTAGAAAACATGACTAAAAATATGGCAATCAAGGTGTGACTTCTTATCTGCTTCGATGCAAGATATCCAGGTTTAAATGCAAGTGTGTTTTTATTTTTCACATGGATTTTTATAGTACTGCAACAATTATTATCCAAGATTCAAATTAAATCTCTCTGTCTCTCTGTCCCTCTCTCTGTGCCTTGTGTAATACACCAGATTGAATTTGTTAAGCACAAATGCTTGTTTACAAAATTAATATTATAGACAAAAGAAAATATTCCTTCCCTTTAAAACTTAGCATTCAAAATGATACCCATTTATGAACACTTACTTACGAGCATAGAGTGTTGTTTTTAATCGCAAACTGTTATTCTCAGTGGTTTTAAGTATTTACTTCTCCAATAAAATAATAAAGAATTTTAAGTGAATTTAGAAAGGAATGTAGTTGTTAAGTGAGTGATTTATTCTTTCATGTTTTAGGTTATTCTTACGTAGATTTTTAGTGATGAAAGCCCCTGATTCTTGTTGCTTTTGTGCATGTCATGAGTACGTGTTTGCAGGCCCTGAATCCTTACACTGATCTGGAGGAGCAGGTGCAAGTACGTAACATAGCTTGTTTCTTTTCTTGGTTCCTTCCCATTCACTTTCCTCTGTTTCTAGTTCCCCTTCCCCATTTTTATTCCTCTTGCTATTGTTATCCTAGTTCCCGTTTGTGACATATAACATTGATATTTATTGTGTTTATTTGGTACCTAGTACCTGTACATGCACCTCTTAATTTTTACTCCTTTTCCTCTTGCCTTCAAAACTTGTATGACTCCTTATTTGCAAGAGGTCGGTCCCTTGGCTCCTTCCAGCCAGCTTTTATTGTGCTCTGTTTTGTACTTTGCCTTACTCTAGTGAGAGATCCCATATGGTACAGGAGCATGCTGTCTTATTTCAAGCAACATTGTACTCTCCAGGTGCATCCACTTACCTATAATTGGCTCAAATTTATCCTTCTTTGTCACCGAGCAGTACTCCATTACGTATTCGTAGCACACTTTCTTTTTTCTATTTGTCTGTTGATGGTTATACAGGCTCACTCTAAAAGTTAGCACTTTGAACTGTGCTAATGTTAACACTGGTGCTGATATAAACACTGGTATGCATTTATCATTGTAATATGATCGTGAGCTGTTTTGAGAAGATACCTAGGAGGGGAATAGCTGAGTCATATGGAATTTCTAATCTTAAATTCTTTGAGAAATCTTCATGCTAATTTCCACAATGATGGTAGTAATTTACGTTCTGACCAATAGTGTTCAGTGGTTTCTTTTTTCACTACAGCTATGCTAGCACTGTTTAAGTCTCTGGCTTCTTTTTTAAACATTAAAATTTTTGTTTATTCATTTACTTATTTGGCACAAGGTCTTGTGTGCATCTCAGATTCATAGTGAGTCTCCTGTCTCAGCCTCACCAGTGCTGGGGTTACAGGTGTGTGACACTATGTCCTGTTCAGTGGCTGGCACAGCATGCCTGGGGTTTTGGGGCCGGCATGGTATGTGGTACAGGGGATTAAACTCAGGTCCTTGAGCTTACCAATCAGGTGCTTAGACTGCTGGGCTATCTACCCCAGCCCAATCTTTGACTATTGGCTATTGTCATTGTTTTTGTCGTAAAATGAAATCTTAGTGTTGTTTGCAATTTACGTTTCACTAATGACCAGTAATATTGAACATTTTTTCATGTTTTCTACCATTTGTAGTTCTGAGAATTTCACTTCACCTGCCTGTTTCTTGATTGGATCTAATTAGGTGTCTAATTTTTTTTTTTTTTTTGAGTTCTTCATACATTTGTACATTCTATGTATTAGTCTTCTGAGAAATACGTTGCAAAGTACTTTCTCATTCTGTTGATTGTCCCTTCACTCTCCTAACTGATTCTTTTGCAGTGCAGAAGCCTTTTAATTTGATGTAATCCCATTTTAGATTCATCCTGCTATTTCCTGTGCAAGTGGAGTCTGTTCAGGTGGTTCTATCCTGTACCGATTGCTTCAAGGCTTTCATCTTCCAGGAGGTTCAATGTCTCTTTCTTTGTGTAGATCTTTGATTCGCTTTGATTTTCATGTAGAACAAGATGCCAGATATGGGCCCGGTTTCAGTCTTCTACTAATAGATGTGAAATTTTCCAAGTATAATTTGTTGTGTAAGCTCTTATGTCCAACATATGTTTTTGAACCCTCTGTGGAAGATCAAATAGCTTACCGTGTCTGGAGATGTTTCCAAACCCTAAGTTCTGTTCCACTGATCTGCTTGTTTTTAATTTAGTACCATGCCAAAAAAACTTTTGAAGTTTTATGAAGATTAATCATGTTCTAGCCTACATCTTGACCTTGGGAAGTGATTGAACAAGGATTCTATTGTATTTGCCTATAAAGTGGAATAATGACACCTGTATTGTGTGTGTGTGTGTGTGTGCGTGCAGGGTCTCACTATGCAGCTTGGGCTTGTAGTCATCCTCCTGTCTTCAGCCTTTCTAGTTCTGGGATTACAGGACTGCATCACCATGCTTGTACTCCATTTCCTGCTCAGCATGCCTCGGGGCAAGGCCAGTGCAGCATGCAGGACCAGGGATCGAACCCAGGCTGTGCACTTACCCAACAGCTTACTCTGCTGAGCTATATTGCTGGCCCTTGTATTTCCTACTTTAAAAAACAGATGAAAAGCAAGTGAATTAGGAGATGAAAGTCATTGGTAGGTAGTTAACATCTACATAAATTCCAAGGCTGATAGGATGCTAGTTATGTAAATCATAATTTGTTTTGGTTATTTCACCTGGATTTGTTTTCTTTGTCATATTGATCTGGCTCAAGCAATAATTAATCTAGAGCTTTCCTGGAGAGTTAGTCTTGGAACAATGAATGACCCTTAAACATGTCAGTATAGTGTATTATAGATCTTTAGAAGTCAGAAATAACTGCCCCTTTGTAGTCCCAAGACACTTGTACCCCTCTTGGATATTCCCAGACATGGATTTCCTTAGATTCTATTTGCTCATCACTTTTGAGAGACCTCAAATTACAGGTGTTCTTAAGTATTATGTTTTAGAATTATAGGGTTCTATATTTAGATACGAACCAACATTATAAAACAAGTTTAAAATCTATCCATGCATCTGAAGTCTTTAGGCAAACTCATGGAACATTAATCCATTTTACCATAGGAAATCTATGCAGTGAGTAGAATTGTTAGATAAGATCACAAGTCAACTGTTTGGCTTGTTAAGGGAATGATGGGTAAATTTTTAAAATTCATTCTAATGAGAAAAAAGATAAAACAGCAATGAAACAGTTTCAAAACAAGTTAGTAGGACAGCTACAATAATTAATGCACTCATATTGTTGTTCTTCATAGTAGTTATTCAGAGGACAAGATGCAGGCCTGATATATTATCTGAACAACATTAATACAAACTTTTATTCTCAATGAACTAAGACAAAATAGTTGTATATCTATCCTAATTCTCTTGTGCATATATATGTATATATATATTTTTTTCTTTTTAAAGTTTCTAATACTAGGAGAAAATATCATATCATATCTTATAAGTAGATTATAAGCCATAGATACAGTATGAATCATAAACAAAAGTAATAAACAATATTTAGAAAATTAATTAAATATAAATTAAATTAAATATATCAGAACAATATTCAAAAATTCAAATTATGAGTACAACTTAGAGGTCACAATATAGTGTATGATATGTATGAATCTGTAACCAATTCAGAGTACTCACATAGTACTTGAATAGGTTAATATATATAAAGATATCAACTAAGAAAAAGTTTCCATGGTAGTAAAGAAGTAGTAAGTTATTCTTAATAAAGTTATTCTTAATAAAGAATAAAACATAAAGACTGGAATGGCAAATATATGAATAGAACTTCTAACAGTTTGTCAGCTAAGCTCTTATTCTACTGAGTCATCTCCCCAGCTCCTAACTTCTAACAGTTTGGAGATAGGATACCACAAAAAGTTCTAGTATATCATGTAATGGACAGTGTTCATCACACTTACTGGTGGCCAGGTGTCACTTATGGGACTAAGCTACTGCTATTTCCTTGATATCCACCCTGTACAACCAGACAGAATCATTACCCATAGGGTACAGGAGAAGTCCATTTGTAGAATATGCTGATGGACATATTCTGCTGCTATGTACAAAAGACTAGTTGAAAGACTGATCTTGTATATCTCTTTTTTCTTCTGCGTTTAATTGTTTACCTTATTTGGTTAGTTCTTTCCATCCTCCTTCATGGAGTTATGGTCATTTTGATCCTTCTCTAGAATATCTTTTAGTAAACTGTGCAGGGTTGGCCTTTTCATCATGAAATTCTTTAGTTGTTCTTTGTCATGGAAATATTTCATTTCTCCAATTAACTTGAAAGACAGTTTCTCAGGATATAGCAGTCTGGGTTGGAATTTGTTTTCTTGCAAGACTTGAAGTACTTTGCTTCATTCTCTTCTTGACTTTATGGTTTTTAAAGAGAAATCTGCCATTATTTTAATGGGATTTCCTTTAAATGAGATGTTTCTTTTCTCTATCGGCTTTTAAAAGTATGCTGTTCCTGTGCTGAATTTCCAGGATCTTGATTATTATATGTCTAGGTGTGGTTTTAATGGGGTTGATGCTGTTTGGAGTTCTATATGCTTTAGTTCCCTGAATGTCAAATTGTTTCCACACATTTGGGAAGTTTTCTGCTATTAATTCTGCCCATATTCTTTTCTTTCTTTCTTTCTTTCTTTCTTTCTTTCTTTCTTTCTTTCTTTCTTTCTTTCTTTCTTTCTTTCTTTCTTTCTCTTTCTTTCTTTCTTTCTTTCTTTCTTTCTTTCTTTCTTTCTTTCTTTCTTTCTTTCTTTCTTTCTTTCTTTTTATGGCTGGCTCAGCCTGCCCTGGGGGTGGGACTGGCACAGCACATGGTACCAGGGATTGAACCGTGGTCCCTGCCTAAGCTTTCCTAAGCAGGCACTTTAGACCACTGAACCATTTTGCTGGCCCCTGTCCATATTCTTTTTATATCATTTGTATTGACTCCTTCTTTCTCATTCCTATTAGTCTTATGTTGTTCATCTTCGCATCATCTTGCAGATGTTGAATTATTTTTTCTTTCATCCTAGTTGCTATTAAGGGATCTTTTCTTACCTCTTCACTAGCTACAATGGTGTTTTTAAGGCTTGAAAGTCTATTTTCACTTTCACTGAAACATTTTTGCCAGGTTGTGATTGAGGTTTTAAGTTCCTGTATAGCAATTTGAATCTGCTTCATACATTCTATTACTTTCCTATATTGCTCATTCAAGGATTCCATCATTTTTATGTTCTTCATTTTTTTCTTTTACCAGTGTCTTTAGTACTTCTTTTGCGATAGATTTTATTTCTTATTTACTTCAGAAATTATTTCTGATCTGATTCCCTCTATACCTTTCTGCAGTTGTTTGTTTACTTCAGATGCTATTATTTCAGAGATTTCAGGTGTTTGATTTCCAATTTTTTCTATCTTTCTTTCTTTGGTATCTATCTTTCTTCTATGGTATTGTTTCCTGCATTTGTTCTGGGTGGGTTTGGGGCTTGAGAGTGCATTTCGCTCCTTCTCTTTGTCATTTTGCATAGCCCTGCCTTCTGACCTTTGTTGAAGTGCTTTGGTAGAGGTCTTACCATAGCACCAGATCTGGATCTACCAAGTTCAAACTTGTCCAGGTGAATGTCCAGCAGGTCTGGCTGCTGAGCTCCATTTCTTCCTGCTTCAGCCCTTGGAGGTGAACCTGTTGTGCCACTCTGGCAAGATGTTCAGCTCCTTGATCTGCTGGACAGGTTTTGTCTCTAGTCTCTCTGCAGGGAATTTTATGGCAGTTTTCCACATTGGGCCTGTCTGATGGATGAAGTTCCACTCACATGCTGGGCTTTGTTGCTGAGTCGAATGAGTTTCTGACGGGCATGATGGGTAAAACTGAGGGAGGATTAGAATTCGAACTCTCAATGTTGTGCCCTCCCCAGTATACAGGAGCTCTATAAATTCACTATATTTTTATGTATTTTACTGAAACTACTTGTGCTACCTGCCTTATCTAATTCTTCCTTACCTGACACCTACTCGCTTAGTAGCAGCACCACTGTTACCTTTGCAGAGTGAGAGTCCACCTGCGGTTAGGTGCCCCTCCTGCACCCTCCTGCATGTGTTCACTCCTATCAAAGTGCTGAGCCATGCCATCCCCTGCTCCTCCGTATGTCTCTGTGAGTCTCGATAGTTCTCAGAGCGAATGCATAGCGTATACGTAAACTTTTCATGTTACAAGCAGCACTGCAGCTCTCATTCAAAAGACATACTCATAGCTTCTGTTACATTTCAGAAACAGTTGCTTAATTTTTTTGAGACAGAGTCTTGCAAATTGCTCAGGTGGACTTGGACTTCTAGTTCTTCTGCCTGACTTCCTAAGTGCCAGGAATACAGGTGTGTGTCTCTAGGACCAGTTAGGTTGACTCTTTTAGGAGCTAAGATTCTACATCATTTTGTAAATCCTGGAAGTACTGATCCTTGATTTTTGACATATTCACTGCTCTCTCTAGAGATAATGCTAATTTTCCAGAAGTGCTTAAATGAGGTTTAGCTTGATTGTGTTTTACCTTTACCACTACTCTAGTGTGTCAATTGCCTTCTACTATATGTTGTCTGGTAGATTTCTTTTCAGTGTTCTAAACTTTCTTCAGCATGATAACTAGGAAAAGTAACTTTCTCCTTATTTAAGCCTGGTGCTTATACTCTTTGCGTTTTAAGGAAGAATTTCCCTAATAATGATTCCTTCCCTTGCTGTAGATATTTTAAAATGGAATCTATGGTAGATTCTCTGATACCAACTTTTGCTTGCCTGTTCTGACAGGTTTTCTTATTGATAGCATTACATTTCCAGAATTTTTGCTGGTCTAGTCCATATATTATCTTCTTACCTGAAGTGTATTTGGTTATTGAAAGAAAATAATTACACTGATCTTTAAAATAGGATGCAGGTTCATCTTCCCAGGAATTCATCCATTGGCTCTTGATTATACCCTTCATGCTTATGAACTCAATTATTCCACCCAGACTTAGTGCTGCTGAATTTTGTCTATTTCCCCTGGATCAATCTTTGACCCTCAACCACATTGCATTCTTATACACGCACTTGCAGTACATGCAGTGATTTTAGAGAAATAAAATGCACTTAATTGTGGTTAGCTTTACTTTCTATTTCTATTTTTAAGAGTCTGTTTAGTTCAGTAGGCATTCTACAGTTGCTTTCCTTTTTAATTATGGCTAAATCTTTTCTGCAGAGTTTAGAATTCTGACATAAAAATTGGAGGATCATCCTTCACGATTGTCAAAATTTAATTGTGCCTGCCGAGTATAGGGCCATAATTTTCTCCTAAGATAATCTGTGAGTCGATGAAGAACACCATCCTGATTTTATTTCCAGATAATTCAATTTAAGGACATAAATATGGAAAGGGTTTCTCTTATGTATCATGAACTTAAAGTGGTCTTTGTGGTCATTCTTTTTCACGAGAATATTTTCCTTGCCAAGAGGAATGGAACAGATGTAAACATGGTATTTTGCAAAATGATGGGTCTGTCTGCTCTCTCTGGATTAATGGCATAAGTACGTTGGTATTTATAGTCTTTCCTTCTTAATGGGTGGATAAAATCTTACCGCATAAGCAAGATAATAGAAAAATTATAAGTATTCACTCACGATGTGGTTCTTTCTAGTTTGGTTTTAAAATTCTATTGTGGGACCAGGCAGCATTGGGAAAGTTAAAACCAAAAAGTGACAAATTCATAAAAAAAAGCAACTGTGAAATTCTCCCTTAATTAATTTTATAAGTTTTTATGAATATTTCTATCCATTTACCAACTATCAGGTTTATGAATTATTTCAAATTAAAAAATTCCTAACAGACTTCTGCCAGTTGAGATATTTTTAGTCTTTTTATCTTTTGCAAAACATACACAGATATTTAAAATATAGACCTATTTTAATCTGTTAACTATTTCTTAATTCAATTTGTTCTCCTTACCTTTGTTCATATTTTTCAGTTTTGCAATTTGTATAATTTATACAATGGGTGATATGGGTCATACTGCTACTTGTTTCTAAAAACATTTTTATAAGATTCTTATCTGTGATATTAAAAGTTGTAATTCACTAATTTCACTGGTCTTGAGAATTTTATTGTATGAATATCATTCAAGTGTGCTTATTAATTTTTTTTGCTTATTAATTTTTTGTCCATGGACATTTGCTTTGCTGTCAGACATTTGTTTTCATATAATGGTTATGTGAATATTTAATTTCCCATAAAATTGTAGATAACATGTGTCTCTTTTTGGCTTTACATTTATTCAGATGTCTCTATTTTTACCGTCGTACTCATATTTGATATAAAGAGACATTTTGAAGGTAAGTAGAATAGCTTATGATAAGTTATTACAGATTATAGGATCATCGTGTAGATTTTTATCCACAATACTAGTATAAAAGGCTGTATATCTGGCTTTAAAGCATTCATCAAGAGGAAACAAACTATGTAATCTAAAAAATTCATCAAATACTTAATAGAAAATGTGAAGCAATTGCCTGCCTTCATATAGTTGTTCTAGGATTAAATCAGATTTCATACTTAATTCCTGTTGAAATGTCTGATGTTTATAAGTATAGCACTAAGCATGTGCTTAGCTGAAACTAAGAGCTCTTCTAGGAAAAATGTTATCCCTTAATAAATATTGTGAAAATCCACCATTCCATGGCCCATCACAATACTGAAAATTGATTCAGCCCTTTCAGAAAAATCATGGTTTTAACTTTCAGGGCACACACAATTGCTAGGTTGTCCTTGATCTAAAACAGTACTTTCAAGCACTGCTGTTAAGCGGAAGATCTTAAAATTAGGAAAAGCACCTGTAAGCTCATTTTATCTGTAGAAAAGTTCCAGAAATAACTTGAGTCATTAATAAATTTAACTGAATAGGTAGAATACTTTGAAACCATTAACAATACCAATTAAGAAGCTGATGCTACTGCATAAAGAGGCATACAGTATAAGCAAAAAGAATCAGACAAGAAGGTGTGTGTGTGTGTGTGTGTGTGTGTGTGTGTGTGTGTGTGTGTCTACTATGTGACAATGTTAATGAGCTAGAATGGAATCGAGTCTCCTGCTTTGAATAAGCCTTGGTAGTTAAGAAGCATTCTTTGCATCTAAGAAATAAAGCAGCTCACAACCTCAAATCACCTCCCGTGAATTTCATACTACATGTTGGAGTGCCGTGTGAATAGCCCCGGAGGGCCTGATTTAGCCCACATTAATTCAGTTTATCTCTTCCCGAGCTATCCCATCCCCTTCTGTTCCATATGCATTCATCTGCATGTCTCATCAAGAATGTGGCAATATCAAATTGCTTAAATATGAAATCCTCTGTGAGAAACAGAACTTAAACAAGAATTGTCTGTTACGTGGAGAGCTTCATAACTGTGCACCCACTACAAAGAGATTCTGTCTCATTCTTAAACTGTTCAGTGGCCAGACAAACTTGTTTTTATATAATAGGATTAATGGTAGGACTTCAAGTACCAACTGGGTTCATTGGCCTAAACAAGTTCCAAAGTTTCAAATGTGCAAAGGCATGAAAATGTGCTTGCGGGTGATCTTAATTGGGTAGGTGATATGACTGGCATTATCAGAGTCTTCAAACCGCCAGCCTCCTCTTTTTAGCCACAGAAGATAGGAAAGATCGCCGGTGAGAGAGAAACTATTTTTGTTTAGTCAGTCTGTGTGGACTTGCCTAATTCGTTTAATTCAGATCTTCCTATCATTCCTCCAGTGAAAATGAAATAAAAAGTCACTAGCCGGACGTGGTGGCTCACGCCTGTAATCCCAGCACTCGGGAGGCTGAGGCAGGAGGATTGGTGCGAGTTTGAGACCAGCCTGGGCTACAAAAGTGAGCTCAGGACCAGCCTCAACTGCATAGCAAGACCCTGTCTCAAAAAGACAAAAAAAAAAAAAAAAAAAAAAAAAAAAAAAAAAAAAAAAAAAAAAAAAAAAAAAAAAAAAAAAAAAAAAAAAAAAAAAAAAAAAAAAAAAAAAAAAAAAAAAAAAAAAAAAAAAAAAAAAAAAA
>PVJA010055873.1:0-11011 GCA_004027025.1 Myocastor coypus
AAAAAAAAAGATGACTTTAATTATGGGGCCCGGCGGGATGGCTCAGTGGTCTAAAAGCGCCTGCTTGGGAAAGCTTGGTTGGCTTCAAGGACCGCGGTTCGATCCCCGGCACCACATGCTGTGCCAGCCCTGCCCTCAGGGCGGGCTGAGCCGGCCATAAAAATGAGTGAATAGACAAACAAAAGTTCTGAAACAAGAAAAAAAATAAATAAATAAAATTAAAAAAAAATAAAATAGTTCTGCAAGATCCCTCCCACAACTGAATGGGAACAAAAATCTCCAAACAGGGCAAACACTGAAGTGCCCACCAACTCAGTAGAAGTTGTGGAGTGCAGGGCCAGGGTTATGGCGGTGTAGGGCAAGTGCATAAATGTGGCTATTATCGCCCACCAAAGTTATGGACCAACTACCCACCAGATTTCTGCATTGCTTCCTGCAGTTGGTCCGTGGGGGCTGGCAAGAAATGGGCTTAGTATTTGCTCAAGCCCTGTGGGAGAGGGGAAGGAAATAAACCTGGTGCCAAGTTCTAGCAGGGCATTTTGAACCCAGAAGAAAGGGGCCACATGCTGTGTATATTTCTAGAACATGCCGGTGTCCCACACTGTTCCCTGTGTCCACATCAATAGTGGAAACCAGACTCATACACCTCCGACAGGGCAGGTGACAGCTCTGTCACGTGGCCCCTGGACCGGTGCCAAGGACTCTGCGAGTGGCAGCTCTCACGACCCTCATTTGAAGAATTCTTGTTGTGCTTATTGTTTTTCAACTCCTTCATTTTCTATTGCAGATACCGAAATAGAAGCATAAATATTTATTGGCTTACACATCTCTTCTCCTTCCTGGTGAGGAGTTGCAGGTGGCTCTTCTGGGTGCCTGGGTCGGGCCACGTTAAACCTGGAGACATTTACAGGCCCAGGAGTGATGACCAGAGAAGGACCCTCAGCAAAAGAGGGCTTCAGCGTGACGTCAGCCACCCGCTCCACCCAGGCCCATGTGGGGGCAAGGTGACCTCTGACCTGCCCAGGGAAGCTCCGCCTTCCTTGTGGTTCAGACAGAGACGAAGGTCAAGTTCTGCGTCCGGGCCAGACCTGCACTGCGCGGGTGCAGCACAAGGAGTGCTGGCTTAAGGGCCATTCCAGGGATGAACAGTGGCCCCAATTAAGGCGGGGGTGGGGCAGCGACAGAGCTCATAGCAGGGAAAAAGCAAGGCGGAAGCTAGTGAGGACAGCGGCGCAGCAGGGCAGTGGTGGAGGTGATGGGCTGACGGCTGCTACCGCCCACCCTTGCAGGTAACCCTCCTTCCTCCTTCCTGCCCTTGATCCTGGCCTCGGCCTGCTCCTTGGGGACCAGTCCCCCCTCCTGCCTCTGAACCTGCTGTTCTGTTCCCTGCTCCAAGCTCCACCAGGGCGGCCTGTCCCTGTCTCACGCACCAGCAGTCCTGGGACCTTCACATCTTCTCTCCCCAGCTGCTCAGGTCCAACTCTGCGCACCACTCACCCGGGTGCCTTCCACTCAACTTCATCCAAGCCAAGTCTTTTCTACTCCGTAGCCAGCTGCCGCCTTCATGCCCCTGGCCTGGGCCACCGCGAGGCCACTGCTGGCTACACACAGCCTTGAAGCCACGGAGGGAAGGGCCTGAGGAATGGTTTGCCAACAGACAATATACATAGCTAAGCGCATGCTCCTAGCGTGAGCTCAGTGGATCTGGGTACAGCGAATGCCCCAGGCAGCCGTCAGACTCACATCAGGAAACACAGACAGGGCGGCCCTAGGGTCCCTCTCTCAGTCCCACCCCCATGGGGCAGCGTGACCAGATGACTCAGGTCATGTGACTGGATGACTCCTTGGGCCACTGTGAGATCCCCTGCTGCCGGGAGCCCCCTGGACTGCACCTTGCAAGGCAGAGTGAACTCCTGCTGGGAGGAGCTGCCCAGCCCAGCATGCAGAGACCGCTCGAGTCCTCCCCGCGCGGCTCCGCTGAGCATCTGCACATCTTACTCTTGCCTGTGGAGTCCTCACCACTCCAGCTGCCCAGGGCCTCACTCTCTCCAGCCCAGCGCCTGGCCTCCGTCCTGCTCTCCCATGGCTTGCCCGGGCTCCTCTGTCACACGAGTCCCTGTAACCTGTCCTGGCCACTATCCCCCCTCCACTCTACGTGCCAAGTGGGAGCATGCACACGCATCCGTGAGGACCCCTCTCCACGCAAGTGCTCTGGCAGCTCTGTGCCTGCTGCGCAGTCTATTTGCGGCAGGGCAGTCGCCTGCGTCTGTGCAGAGCCCTTGTGCAGCGACTGGACTCCCGGATGCCTGCGCACACGGCCTCCCAAGCTCCTCTCCGCGGCTGGCTGGGACCCAGGAGGGGCCTCTCCTTCGTGTGACTCTTTCCTTGCCGTGGGGACAGGAGCAGGCAGGTAGTAGCATCAGACCCAGACACCTACATTCCGTCTGGGAGAAGACCCTGACAACACTGTGCCTATACCTCTCAGTGCTATGTTAAAAAATGTCAGTGAACCAGAGCTGGGGAGATAGCTCAGTAGAATAAGCACTTGCCTGGCAAGCGCAGGGTCCTGAGTTCAATCCCCGGTGCCGCAAAATAAATAAATAAACAAATGAACAAATACAAAAATTTCAGTGAACTATTTATTTTTTATAAAAGTATCCTGCACTTTATCACTTAATGCAAGAGCTCCATGGGGTAGGTACTGCTGCTCTCATTTCACAGACGAAGAAGCACACTCAGAGAGGTTAAGTCACGCACCCAAAGACACACAGCTAGGAAGTGACACAATTAGAAATCAAGGGCAACTTTAGCCTGATGCGGAAGCTACCCCGCCTCATCTGCGCTTTGGCCTCTTCCTGTGCCATGGGTAGAAATCCTGCCCCTTCTCCAGAGGCCTCATGGGTTATTTCCTTCCAAGCACTTCCGGCTTCCTGGTCGCGATTCATTCATCTGCCCTCCACACACTTTATCTGAGCTTGTGTTACAGCCATCAGAGCAGCCTGACTTTTATTAGGATCACTATTGACGCGCCTGCCTGTTCGCCTGGGATGGGCGATCCCCAAGAGTGGAGCCCTGTCCACTCGGGGCTCCACGCTCAGACAGGAGAGTACTGAGCACAGCACCTTAATCCTACCAGGAAGACCACCCCGAAGGTCCCCAGCTTTGGGGCTCAGTGTCATCCTTGGCTTGACCACCTGGTCAAGTGCTGTAAAGCGACAGCCAGCCCGTGGTTGTAGAAACACAGCAGTCACTTAAAGGGCTTTGGTGGCAGAGTCCTCGCAGTCCCACGGGTGGGGCGTCTCTCTGGGCTCCCTTTCTTTTGCAAGCGGGCCCTCCATTTTCCTTTGTCCTCTTTCTTCTCTGCTAGCTCCAGCTCCTTTGTCCTTTCTTTTCGCTCCCCGTAACTGGATGAAATACAGACCCAAAATACATTTTCTATTACTTGTTGTACCAATTGAATTTTTTTTTATCTGTTCCCTGCTCTAAAAAGTATATGAGTGGGATGTTTTCTACTTTACCACTCTCTTGCTCAAAACTAACACACACATACACAGGAAGAGGGAGAGAAATAAATCAGATTTCTATTTCCTTAAGGGACCCGCAAGTCATCTTTTCTGTCCGTTACTGATTATTGATATAAAAACCAAGGTCTGTTCCTCTTATTACTTCTCCAAAATGAGCTGTGACTTTCTGGACTCCACCGGACGAGCATTTCGCAGCAGTGCACACCCAGGACCGTGGTCACAATGCGCCATCTTTGGATGCAAAGTAAGAGGCACAGCCAGAGGCCCCAGGGTCCTGAGCAGTCGGGAGCAGGGCTGTGGTCACAGCCTCTGCGGGGAGGCAAGAACCTGAGGCTTCGCCTGACACCTATGGCCACCACTGCACAGGTGAGAAAAGACAGGAGCCCCCAGCACTTGGCACAGGGAGACTGAGGCCCAGTGGAACTGGGTAGCTTGCTCAGCATGACGGTGACAGGGGCACAGGGGATTCGGAATCTGAACAGAGCTCCAAGCTACTTTCCAGGAAGCCCGAGGGCCAAGGCTGGCTGTAGCTTCCTCCATGTGACTGTCCCATCACTGTCTTCTTACTGGGAGACGGATCACAGGGATAAGGTGAGTTGTCACCCACGTTGTGAGCATCGGGGGCCCTGGTGAGAGTCTGCTGAAAGCTTTCCCAGGGCTAAGGGAAGCTGGGCATCTCTGTAGAAAGCCGCCCGGTGCAAGGGACCTGGGCCCTAGGCACCATCCATGGCTGACGTGGTGGCCGAGGACCCTGCAGAGGACACCCACCCTGGCTTTGGTGGCGCCTGATTCTGCAGTGACAGACAAGATCTACGCAGGCTCAGAGGCTGAGTGCAAGTACCAGGGCAGATGCCTAACCGCCCTGTGCCCGGGTTTCCCGACCTGCAAGGTGGGCTTTGCGAAACACATATTTCATACAGATTTCGAGGGAACAGAGAGACAAATCCATGCAAAGGGCTTGAGACAGGGCCTGACACAGAGGCCGATCCTCACAGATACTGGGGCATTCTGTCTTTACTGTCTGCAGTCATTGTCACCTCTCTCCAGGGTCACTCTCCTGGGGCCCAGGCTCTGCTTCAGCCACCTTGCCGTTGGTCTGAGGACCAGTAGAGCTGTTGGAGAAGCCTAGGGCACACACCACTGGTGGAGCACAGGGCAAGGACCAGGCGAGAAGCGGGCCCTGCAGACATCCTAGAAAATTCCCCGGCTAGAAGTACAGTCGCCTTCAGCACTGCTCCACAGATTCAGCCACAATTTCCAAAGTACCGTGTCCGTACCAAGTGCACACACAGTCTTGGTCTTTTACCCCCCACTGCCGCATCTAACAAAGATTCTCATGGCATTCATTCTGTGCTGGAGGAGATACAGCTCCTCTGCAGGTGATTTGAAGGACCCAGGAGGCTATGCATGGGTTATGTGCTGACTAATACTACACCCTCCTATGCTAAAGCACCCTCAGACATGGCACCTTCGGGGCGCTGCAGTCAGCTCCCTTTGAGCCCCCAGGGGTGCCTATGACATTATCCTTTCTCACAGATGAGGCCGCTGCAGCTCAGAGAAATAAGGCCACCTGGCCCTGGCCCAGGCTCCAGGACCCTGGCTTTCAGTGCCGACCCCAGCTGGCCCGCCTCAGCCCCCCACAGCTGCAGGTCAGGCACTGGGTGCCAGATTCAGCCCCAAAGCAAGAGGGTCAGAAGGAAGCGGTCCTGGGGCACAGAGGCCTTGTGTGTGCGGCGATGGCCAACCTCCCGGTCCCTGAGCTCTGGCCACCCTGCGTGCTTGCCTGTCACAAGAGCCGATGATGGAGAGTGACCTTTGGGAGGTTCCGGGCTGTTGACAGCCACCACGGCATGATGACCACTATTATTATTGTGGCCGTGAGGATGGCCACAGCTGCGTCCTGACACTTGCGAAGAATCCAGGGCACCAAAATACAGGCTGTGACTCGGACCCTAAGCACCAACTAAGAGGGAGGGGCGGGGCCTGGAGCATCCCTACCATGACCCTGATTCCCGAAGTGGCAGACAAGAATGACACGGACGCCGCAGCCCATCCAGTAAGGGCTGTGATGTGGCCCCACTACAACCTGCCCGGGACCTCTGCTGGACACCTCCACCCTGACGCCAGGACGGTGAGCCAGATGCCCACCTCCAGCTTTGCATTTGTGGGTGACCCCCCCCCAGCTGTTCATCCTGCACCTGGGAGACGCGAGGGCAGGCAGGGAGTGGGTGGGAAGGAGCAAAGGCGCAGCAAGAGGTCACTGCCCTGCGTCAGGGAGCCTGTAGCACTCCCCGAGTGTGAGAACCCCGGCTCTGCTGAAGCACTCTCTGACGTGCAGGATGATCCTGCAGAGAAAAAATAATTCGATTAAGGAAAGGGGACAACAAAGACAAGGCGACAGAGGTGGCCTGGTTTTGCTGCTGGCTCAGCCATGCAGAGCAGATGGGTCGGGCCTGAGCCGGAAGCTAGGAAGACACCGCGCGCAGGAAAGAATCCGGTGAGAGGATGGAGGAGGGGGAAGGCCTTGACCAGCTGAGGTGACCACTTGGCAGGTGTCTTTTCAACCAGAGGCAGGGTAGAGAGAGACTCAGAAGGAAGGCATCTAGGCTCCTGTAGCCAGAGAGAACTGAATCCCCTCAGCCCGGGTCTGAGGGGAAGAAATAATCCGAACCTTCAGGGAACTTCCGGTCTGAGCCAACAGGGCAGCCCCGCCCCTCGTAAAAAAGCCCTCACATCTGGACTGCATGCACACCACTGCCCAAGGCCGCCACGTGCAAGCTTCCGCATGTGCCGGGCAGAACAGGATGGTAAAGAGAAGAGGAAATCACAAGGAATCTACATTGAGGGGATGCAGGCCCGGCCCAGAGTGCAGGCGAAGTGAGGGTCACGGAAACCCAGAGGCATTTGTCTGCCTTCTGCTGGGGAGGGCTGGAGGTCTGGCCCCAGAGCGCAGGCGCACTGGCCCAGAGGGCCACGTGCAGGCTGCAGCCCCCAGCAAGGACCAAGATTGCCCCAGAGACAGGGACGCACAGATCCAAAGTGGTGGCCCCTGCAAGGCCTTAAAGCTCCTCTCTGTCCCCCAGCGAAGGGACTCCTAAGGTCCCACCTACCCAGCCAGTGGAGCTTTCCAGAGCTTTCCACATGCAGATATTTGCAACCCGCCCAGCACTCTGGGGTAGACGCAGCTGCTTGCAGTGTGCGTGGGGACAGCTGCCAGGCCCTCGCGGGTGCTGCAATCTGAGGGCGCCCAGGGTCCTTGCTACCAAGTGGTGCTGTGGTTGAAATCATCTCCAGATTACGCACAACACCCAGGACATTGTACAAGCTGGGTAAGGTTGTTACACCGTCTTACTCAGGCATTACGACTAGAAGAAAGGCCTGTGTGCGTTCAGTACAGACATATTTTGTTTCCAAATATCCTCCATCTGTGAATTCGGATCCTACGGATCTGGTGGCTGACTGTATTACAGGTTTGCCATCCCTTACCTGAAATGCTTGGGACCAGAAGCAGATTCCAGCATTCTTCAGATTTTAGGCATTCCATAGTTTAGATGTAACCTGCGGTGCATTTCTAATCCAAAAATATGAACTCCGAAATGCTCTAAAACCCAAAGCTTTTTGAGTGATGGGAGAGATTTCAGGTGTTTACATCAGGGATGTTCAACCTGAATTATGACTTCTCTTTCTAAGGTGAAAAGAAAAATTAAGGTACACTACCAGTAACATCCCAGAGTTATGAAGCTGGTGCTGAATAGCAGACCCTGGAGTTTGACCCAGGAGATCTGGAGCCATGGTAACCTATTTGTTGCTTAACTGCTCCTAGGGACTGGCAGCTCTGTACTTCACAGGCAGATAGTACCCCACTGGCACTTAGGCACCCACTGGCCTTTGGGAAGACGTGTGCAGTGGCCGTCCTTCCAGTAGCAATGTCTCTGAGGGCTCATTCTCTCAGTCCTAGGGCCACGATTAGGGTCCCGCCGCAGTCCCGTCATGCATCACCCAAGCATGTCCAGAGCCAGCTGTGGAGACTGAGGCCAGACTCTTCTTCCAAGGGGCCTGAGCGCCCGCCTTGAGATCTGGCCTGGACCAGCCCCTCCAGAAAGCATCCTTGCCCCTCCAGCCCTGATCAGACTCCTACATTCCGAGCCCCACCTGCTAAGGCTGGTTTTGTGGGGGGATAGTAGTGCCCCGCTCCTCCAGAGCATGAGCTCCGCTGCTGGAGACAGATCTGGTGTGAGACTACCCTCAGCCCTGAGGGTGCAGGCCTTGAACAACCCAGGGGCCCACCCATGAGTGCCCAGGTCCCCTAAGCCTCAGCTTGCTCGTCCTGAGAAGCAAGGCCCAGCGCCCTCACACACACCTGGAAATGCAGGTCTTTCTTTGCTTTCCTAAACAAAGGGAGTGTCTGAGAAGGACGACTTGCCAAGCCTCCTGAGGAGCAGACCCTGTGCTCAGGAAGCAAGGGCTTTCCAGAAAGCAGCGGGGCAGAGGAGCTTGGGGCCCCGCTGCAGCCAAGAGACCCCTGTCCCCAGCCTCCTCTCCCGCAGCACCCTGCTCCAGGGCTGCCAGCCCCCCACCTTTCCCTCTGACAGCTTCTTCCCTAGCAAGAGGCCCGGCCCCCACCTAGCTCGGATCCCTGCGCCCAGTGTGAATTACCATAAACACAATGGGTCCAATTAGCCAACAGTTCAGCTGGCTGAAGAGGCGACAGCTGCGCAGCACACCAGCCTGGGCCTCTCTTCCCCCTGCCTGCAGCAACAGGCAGCTTGGCTGTTGCCTCCGCCAGCGCCTCTCATCCTGAGGCTCCCACTGCCCACAGCAAGGTCCTCAATCCTTCCCTACCCCAACTACAGCCTTCCAGGGGGCACTGCCAGTCCCACACCCAGCTCCCCTGTGGCTCCTCCCACCTGCACATGCTCCAAGCTCCCACCCTCCTCCAGGCTCAGAGACCCCTTCAGGGTCACCCCAGGAAGGGCACAGGAAAGCACTGCCAAGAGTCCGTCTCTGTCTCTTTTGTTCTTCAGAAACCCTTCCATTCATTTTGTAAAAATCTATTTATTTATTTAGGTATTTGGAACAGGGTTTCACCAGGCAGCTTGGACTCATAGTGATCTTCCTATCTCAGCCTCCCCAGGGCTGGAATCACAGGTATGCGCCACCACGCCTGGTTTCAGAGCCAGCATGGAACCCCAGTCCTTGCACTGGCCAAGCAGGTGCTTAGACCACCAAGCTATTTCCCCAGCCCCATTTTTTTACTGTTTGAAACATTGCATGATCAGATAACATACCTTGAGCGAGTTTTGTGGCAACCCCTTAGACTATGTGACAGGCACAAGTGCCCGTGTGTACCCTGTCCACACCTCTTGGGCATGGAAGTCTGGGGCTCTGCTCCTCCATCTGTAAGGACACAGGGAGGCTGACAGCCCACACTTCACCCCAATTCCACCCTCCCCGGCCCCAAGGGCTCCCTGTCTCACTGCACCTGGAGGGGACCCCAGGTGTCCTCAGGAGAGCTCAGAGCTGCCTTGTTCTGGGGGTCACTGCCTCTCTTCCCGTGAACAACGCCACAAAGGCTGCATTCCCCAACTTCCGTCATCTCCTGCGTCTTCCCTGACAGCCACTGACTAGCTCAGCGTTGCCCGCAGGAACTGTTTGGAGGAGGGAGAAGCAAACGAGACAAACGGGAGGAGACAGCTGCCCTCCGCAGCCATTCGGTCCAGGAAACCCTCTGGAGCACCGCTGCAATACGTGCCGGGCACCGTGTGAGGAGCCGCAGACGGGGCAGAGGACAAACAGCGTGGCCGCACACCAGAGCTCCTCGCTGGCCCTTGCTGTGGTAGTCGGGCCCTGCTCCCGGCAGCCAAGAGAAGCTGGTGACGAATCTTCACTCTACCTCACCCTCTCCTGTGTCCTGTGGGCTACCAGGAGAGGTCGGGGGCTGCAGCATGTGGAACAGGACCTCCGCAAGGGACAGCGAGCCCTGGCCTGCCATCAGAACTGAGGTCCTGGCAGGGCCCAGGCTGGGGAACACAATGACACCAGGGCTCCCCTGCCAGCTAAGTCCCTGCCACAGACCAGCTGTGTGAGCTTAGGAAGGCTCTTTCAGAGCTCAGCGTCCTCGGGTATGTCACGAAAACACTACCTCACACCTGACAAGGATACTACAGAAAAGACACTCCCAGTAGCTCCCTGGCACGTGCAAGTGGTTTGTAAATGCTGCCGGTGACAAACGTGCTGGGCCACCCTGGGCCTGCCCATCCTTCCCGCGGGGCTTAGGGCTGCTGCCTTACGAAATGAGCAGGGTGGATCTTTGCACTTTTCTGGTGAAGCCTTCGCAGAGCAGTTGGGTCTTCTTCTGTGAGTCCTGCCCGCCAGGGCTGTCCCTTCCTGCCCAACAGCCCAGGGTCCCGAGAGCTTCCTTTGTGGATCTGCCATGACTGGCAGCATGGGGAAGGAAGCTGTCACCCCGAGGGGCTGCCGGCTGCCTCCGTATTGTGGAGAACGGAAAACAGTGGTATTTTTCATTCTGCAAGGGATCGCAGAGGGTGGCTGAGCGGCTTCTTCCTTGCCCGGAGTGCCGCTGGCCGGCGTGCAGTCCTGGGGGCGGGGTGGACAGGTGCGCACGATCCCCCAGGGCACCAGCCGGAGGTGAGGCTTCTCCCCAGGAAAGGACAGGTGCCTGTGGGCCTGGGCTGCGCTGGGCTGTGGATGCCCTCTTGCCCCTTGCATTCCATGGCAGGAGGACCACCGGGAGGCTGGAGTGGGACTCAGGCCGCAGGCTCACCAGGAAGGTGTGTCCAGCCCGACATGTCAGCCTGCACCCTAAGTCCTTCCCTCCCACAGCCTGCAGGGTGACGCTTCCTGACCTCCCATGGGGTGGGCGGGGCACACCTGTCCCTTCCCTCATCTGTCTTCCTGGAAAGCAGGGATGGAGGCAGACGCCAGTGTGCTGGAAGCATCAGTGGAGCCCTGGGTACCTCCTCTGGCCACCAAGTGTGACCGAGACAGCAGGAAGCTCAGGATGTGAAGCAGACCCAGAGGACACAGAGACCCTTGGAATGCTGTCCCCAGGTATGGGTGACTGGTCTCAGCTGCCATGACAGGGATGCTCTCACTCGTAGAGGATACTAGGGACAGAAGCGGGCTGACCCGGGAGTCTGGCAGGCAGCTGCAGCCCCAGCCCTCCAGCACCCCAGCCCTGCAGCACCCCAGCCTTCCAGCACCGTAACCTTCCAGGGACACGTGCCAGCCGTTCACTGCCAGGTCACAGAGACCCTCGTTAGGTTAGTCCAGTGTGTGCACAATCAGAACCTCCAGCAGCCTCCAGACAGACCCCACAGAAGTACGCCCCAGTCTCTGCACGCAGCCTGGAGAGCTCTGTGTCCATACACCTACAAAGATGCAAACACATGCACACGGGCACACATCCGCACGCACACACACACACACGCACACACCCGCACGTGCACACACACACACACACACAC
>PVJA010055874.1:0-10000 GCA_004027025.1 Myocastor coypus
AAAAAAAAAAAAAAAAAAAAAAAAAAAAAAAAAAAAAAGAAAAAAACCACTGCCCCAGCCTCCACCCTGGTAAAAAGCTGCTGGAGGCCAGCTATTAAGTGCAAAGATCTGGGGGCAATTAACAGCCTAGGGACCTAAAAGCACAAGTTCTTTTCTAGCAATCACAGGTCTTCCCTGTTACTAAGATGTTTTCCAGCACCCTCCCCTCAACCTGTATCTTTTTCCAGAGAACTTCCTGGGATCAGTAGGCAGTCACTCATTCCTGAGACTGCTTTGGCTCCTTCGTTCACAAGAGGCAGAGAGATGATGCCCAGTGGGCTCCAAGGGCTGTGGCCCTGGACTCCCTGGGTAGGAGGGCACTGCCCAAGCACTGACTCCCTGGTGCCAGGCACTGGGGCACAACAAGGGATAAAACACCAGCTCCTTTATGTCACTGAGCTGGCAGCTGCAGGAGCTAACGATGAGAACATGTACAATGGAGATAATGGTACCCTCAGAATGCCCCCAAATGCCCAGAAGCCGCGTAGTGAAGGAGCCCTGGAGACGAAACCACCTCTTCGGGGCACCTTGGCTCAGGGCTCCTGCGGATACCAGGCGGAGGGGAGTGCTGCGGGAGAGAATTCGGGTGCTCCTTTCTTTCTGAACTCGGGTGGGGTAGGGGTTGGGGGTGTCAAACCTCCCCAAGAACTGGCCTCTGTCTCTTCTCCCTTCTCTCTCGCCTCCTCCTTCCTTATCTGCCCGCTCGCACCTGCCCCCCAACCCGGGAAACTTTCGGCCTCTTGACCGTGTTTCATATTCTTCTGCAGCGATCCCTCTGGGGCGCGGGGATGGGATGGATGCAGAGACCCACAAAAACAGGGTGCGAGTGGTAGCTGCAGCCAGCCAGGGCTCCAGGGCCTGTCCTCCGGGGAGGGTCGAGGTGACTGGGGTGTCTTCCTCTTTCGTGGTCGGACTCTGAAGGAAGGTCAAATCTCCCTGCCGGCGCTGGAGGGCGCTGCTCCTTTGAGTTCAAGAAACACCGGGATTCTGTCTGCAGGAGCGCGCCCCGCCCGATCCGCGCCACCCACCGCCGCGCAGTTTAGCTCCTGGTCCCCGCCACCCTAGGTCCCCAGCCCCGCCGACCCCAACCCCGCGAGGGCCATGCAATGTCGCCCCGAGGAGAGTGAGAGCACCCCGGATACCGGGAATCCGTGCCCAGAAAGAAGGGCGAAACTAAACTGGGATAATCCTAGTTTCAAACTGATAGAAACGTTGGTGCTGAGATATAAATTTGTTCTTCCCGAGGCTTCCTGAACCTCCTCAGCCTGCGGCGCGGGAGGCAGGGGCCGGCTTGCAAAGCAGTGCTAGGCTCAAGATCAGACTCCTCCAGGACCCGCGGCGGCTTTACATGTAGACCCTGGATCCCACCTTAGAGTTTCTCGGATTCTAGAAATTTGTATTTTTAACAAGCACCTCTGAGGTTAGCATTAGTATAGTTCCCTCCTAGTTGGAAAAACACTACATTTAAAAAGAACAAATACCAGATTAAATCACTCCCTGCAGATGTACCGGGAATCTCAAGTCCAAGGAAGTTCTGCAGATATTTACCAGTAATACTGCCTGCAGATGCTGGCTGTCTTCACCGCTTGTACAGCAACACTGTGACCCCGCTTGTGGCCAACCCTGGTGACTCTGCTACAGCTTTCACATACATAAGTTGTCTTGTTTCTTCCTCCCAGTAGCCCACCCATTTCCAACTGGGGCTTTCAGAAATTAAGAAACGTGGCTAGAATTACTCTTCTCCTAAGTGGCAGAACACCAGTTCTATCTCAAAACCTGCAAAGTTTCTCCATCCTCAATACAGGTCCTATGAATGGGTCTGGGAGGCGGGCCTCTGATCTGTCCCCTGACCTCTGCTGTGCGGAAGCTGACCTTCACAGACGGGGGTGGGGGTGGGGTGGGGGACGATGTAAAAAATGTGTTAGGGGTTTACATAACCGTGAATCACTGCAAACTCAGTAGGTTTGGCCCAAAATCTGGTCAAGCACTGGGCATTGTGTAGAAATGTTTGTACTTAGGCGTCAAAGGTGATTTATTGGCAGCAGCAACCCTGGATCCAGTCACCTGGCCGGGATCAGGGCTCACGAACACCACACGCCCTCTACAGGACACTCTCAGCACAGCAACTCAAGTAGGTCTTCTCTGTGGGCTCCTGTCCCTCAAAACTTTCCCATGGCTGAGAATAAAACCCGAGGCCCCAGCTGTTTCCCTCAAAGCTCTAGTGGTCTGGCCAGCTCTGCCTCTTCATTCTTAATAATGGAGTAAAATTCCGTCTGTATGAAGCCATGTCACTGCACTTTGTCAGGTGTTTGTGCCGTCGGCAGCTTCATAAAATTTGAAATTGGTTTTATGTCTCATTTGAAATGGTTGCTTTGGTGTCCCCCAGGATACCTATTGGAATCCTGCTTCCCAAGATGGAAGGAAATCAAAGCTTACATCCCACAAGAAGGAACTCCACTTAGCGTGTTTTAGGGAACCGTGCATGGATGAAACGAAGGGAAAAAACTGCAGAGGGCAGACGAAAGGACAGAAATTAAGATGAACGGGTTGTCAGACAAGGATACTGATAAAGACCAGAACAGCTGCTAACCAGAAAGAGACACAGACAGCAAACTGTAAGGCAATGTAGAATAAATCAGACTAAAGGTTTTAAGGATAAATTGCCTGACTCCCCCAAAGACTGGCAATAGATAGCAGCTCCTGGGGTGTACCTAAAGCCTCCCCAATATCTCTAGCTAATGTGAGGTCTTGGTCAAATGACTTCTTTCACACCCACCTCACCAGCTGTGTCTTTGAAAAGCACTTAGAGGCCGCAGCCAAGATGGCTTTTTTAGCTTTCAATTTTTATTGAGAGGTGAATTAGGAGTTGGGAACAGTCCCAACTTAACTTTCCTAATATGGTCGCTAAGCGGCCATGGGTAATTGCCTGAAAGCTGCAGCTGCCAGATGACAGTCTGAACAGAACAACCTGTGGTCATCAGCAAAGCCTGAAAGGGTCAGGCGTGCAGCCGGTTGTCGGCGTGCTTTACTGAACCTTAAATTAAAAAAAAAAAAAAAAAAACAGCTCCAGAATGTATGAAATTTGGATCCACATTACCTGAACAGTTTCTGCATTGAATGCTCTGGGCTAAAGAGATGCTCGTTGTAACGGCGAAAGTTAATGATGATGAGGTCTAACAGAAAATGACTTGTCTATGTACACAGAAGTTGGATGAGTTGCTAGCGATGTTCACCTACTGCCGATGGCTTCTAGTGTTTTGGTGAAACAGATGGGAACATTTCAGGCCTTTCTCTTCCTGCAGGGAACACTGAGGCAATGTGGAATATTGAAATGAAACTGAATCCATATCCAGCCCTGCGTTGGTTGCCTTCCTGTGCAAAGGTGGCTGCGCCACTCCATGTCTGAGAACCTCAACATACCCATCTATAAAGGGGGAAAGATGCAGTGACCATGCTTCACAGAGTAGCAAAGGAAGGCAAAGTCATAGGTGTAAGAATGTAGACATTCGACACATGCGTAGATGGAGCATGTCAAACAGATGGAAGATTCTGTAGCTCTAGCACTTTGAGTCATGCTCTTGCCCTCCTGGGGAGACTGCTGTATCTGCTCTGTCAATGGGCATGTCAGAAGGTGAACAGCTTTGCCTCAGAATTCCTCGGGCTTTGTGCTTGATGATGTTCTCTCAGTGTGGCAAAGAGGTGGTGGTATTTGAAAACTCCGTGACAAATTAAGTAACTTCTCTTGTGTCATTTTCTTTACCCATTCATGAATATATCATGGACCACCATGTCCACAAAATTGTCTTCAGTCGTTTTTCCATGTGGATTGGGAGCTAACAACCGCATTACTTTTAATAAAACTGTAGTCATCCTAATGTAGCCAGTAAGCGATGCATAAGACATGAATTCTGATTACCTTGGCAAGGGAGCTCATCTCATTCTCTCTCTCTCTCTCTCTCTCTCTCTCTCTCTCTCTCTCTCTCTCTCTCTCTCTCTCTCTCTCTCTCTCTCTCTCTCTGTCTCTCATACACACATATGGGGAAAGAGAGATAGACACAGAGACACAGACAGACAAAGATACAGGCAGATAGAGACAGAAGCAGACAGACAGATGGACAGATGGATGGATGGACAGATAGACAGACAGACTGACAGACAGACAGAGAGAAATGTCTTTTTTAATTCACCCATGTATGGCATGGAATTGACTTCTCTAACATCCCCAAAAGTCTCCGAAAATGTGAAGGATAGGCTTCGCTGTTAGAATTTCTCTATAATTGGTGAATGAGAGAGACGTGTTTTTCCTGTGCATGGTCCACATTCGAGACTGCAGGTACAGCTTAGGCTGCAGCACCATTAGAAAGGCTTCTCCCCAGGATGTAGCACTGACTACTCTGAGTCAAAATTCAGGGAACCTCCTGGTGCCAAGTGGCCTCCCCAGTCACAGAAAGGGATCTCCCTCATTTCCTTTGTACCCTCCCCCATTAATAAAATGCTCTAAATATTTGCAGTTGCACTGTTCAAACAGTGTTCACAGCAAAGAAAGCAGAGGAGTGTGAGGCTCGCAATAGCTGTCGTCTACTACCAGGGATATTCCTGAAAGTTTTTCCCTTTTTGATAATACTTTCTAAATTTCTGGGGGGGGGGTTCCCCACAATACAAAGGCAACATATTTTGTACTATAGAAATCAATCAGCATACGTATTGAGATTAAATTTTCCCACTATTTAGATAATCCCCTACTAAATTTGTTGAGAAGTTGTCACTCATTTTTGTTCTGGATGGTAATTGTAAAAATGATCATTAAGGGCCAGGGAGATAGCTCAGCGGTCTAACTACCGGTTTGGCAAGCACAAACACCAGGGTTTGATCCCCTGTACCACATGCCGTGCTGATCCTGCCCTAGGCATGCTGAACAGGCCACCGAGACTATGCACATTGATACACATCCATTACCCCAGCACTAGGAGGCTGAGACAGGAAGATCACTATGAGTCTGAGCTGCATAGCAAGACCCTATGCCAAATACATGCAAAAAAATGCTTATTAATATAAAGCTATTACTCCCTAAGAAGCAGTCATCAGAAATTGAAAGTATGGCTATATATACATATATATACATTTTATAGATGCACATATACTATATATTCATTGTCATTGTGCATTTTATTATTTTTAATATTTCATTCATTTATTTATTTGGTATTGGATCTTGCTACACAGCTTTGATTTATAGTTATCCTCCTGTCTCAGCCTCCCCACTGCTGAGATTACAGGCATGGGCCACCAAGCCTAGTTTCCATGGGTTGAATAGCACAGAGCTAGCACTGCATGTAGTGCCAGGATCAAACCTGGGTTCTTATGCTTGCCAGGCAGCAACTTAGACCACTGAGCTATCTCCCCAGCCTGCATTTTTATTTTTTATAAAATAAAATAAAATATCAAGTCCTTAATGAAAACTCCTAGGGCAGTGTTTCCTATGTGTGGAGGTCCATGAAAATCTACCTCAGAATACCCTCATGACTTTTTTGAAAAACAGATATAGGAGTTTTATAAAGCCTCAGATAATTTGAGGCCTAGCAATCTATATTTTAAATATTGCACACTTATCTTATTTTCATGCCCAGCTAAATCTGTGAACCATTGTCTAATGAAGTATATTGTCTGAGTCTGAAAAGAAAAAGTCATACATTGTGCTTTAGTTTGCTAGGATACTAAATCTTCTGACTCTACCGTTGTGTCTCAGGTTCTGTGCAAGGCATTTCCCTGATATTATCTTGAGTCGAATGTATAGTTACTTGAGCCTGTTATTGCTGTTTTTCTGTTACTGCTTTGAACTTGAAGTTATCTAGCCCAAACCTAGAGTTTAACTTTAGAAGAATGTTTGCTTTAATTGTTTGTTGTTGTTGTTGTTGTTGTTTTTAGACAGGGTCTGCTGCCTCAGCCTCCCAAGTGAGCACCACCTCATCAGGCAGAATGTTTGTTTGTAAGATAGAGAGCAAATCAGCAAGCATTAATACAGCATACCTCGTCCCCTTCATTTGGGTTTTTTCTCTTTTTCTTTTTTGTTTGGTTTGTGGGCAAAGAAGAGTTGTGATAGACTAAAAATCTCACAAGTACCTGATCAAAAAATGACACTGAAAATAATAAAGAGTATACTGTTGAAGCTCAAGGATGAAGTTCAGTTTTGATATGGGAGCTTAGAGTCATCTTTAACAGCCTTGGAGATTCTTTTTATGATATGGTAACGTGCAAAGGCCTGCATAAATACAGTAAAAGCAAGAAAGACAGAGTTCTTGTTACATAGACATGTCCCTCCATTTATAAGGCTTTGTCTCAACCCCATTTAAGTTGAAAATACCATGAGTTGAAAATTTATTTACTACGCCTAGCCTACCTAATGTCATCGCTCAGCAAGACGGCACACTGTTGGGTTTGTTTATTCTCCTGATTGTGTGTCTACCTGGGGCCAGCCCTGGCAAGGAATATGTAATCATCCCTGTATTATTAAACTGAGGAAAGATCAAAACTCAAACTTGGAATAGTGCTTATTCCAACTGCATATTGCTTTAGCACCATCATAAAACCAAAAAACTGAGTGAAACCCTTGTAAGTCGGGGGCATATCTATATGTTTGTATTTTGGGAGGTTGTTGTTTGTTCATCTCATCCATGTAGTAACAACTGGGCTGATTTGAGTTGTTAGACTTTTGTTGTCTTATATGCAAGGTAGAGTAATTTGCAAATTTATTCTTAAGTATATAAGCTGTATTCTAACAAGAAATTTTAGGGCATGATCTCTAGCTTTTTGTTGGCTTTCTAGTCAAACACCAATTTGTTGGTAGAGAAAGTGGAAGCAAGTATCCTTAAGTTGCTCCTTCACTCCCACAGCACCCTGCTGGACAGAGTGTGGTCTTTAGGCCTAGGATGCGGTCGTTGTCCCCCAAGTGTTGGGGGATAAACAGAATAGCTGCACTGCACCTTGTCTTGCAAACCACAGCAAGCCAAGGTACAAACTGTTTATTGTAAAGAAGTTTAAGCAGACTTGCATTTTAAGAATGTGTACCTCAGCCAGGCTGCTTCTTCTGAAGGTCCTCTACATGTCCCTTGCTGTCCGAGCTGTTTTGAGTATCTTTGCCAGGATTGTATCTCACAAGGACATTGTCAAAATTCACAAGGCTTGTGCAACTTTTCCCTGGTGAAACAGAGAACTGGGATCTGTTTAAGAATCAAAATTTCTAAGATTCTCAGACAATAAAACCCCAGCTAAATTTTAAGCATAAGAAGAATGGAACAGTCTTCCTCCTACCTACCCAGACATCTAGCCTTAGGAAATTTTCTTTCTTTTTCTTTCTTTCTTTTGTTTTGAGACAGGGTCTTGCTATGCAGTTCAGGCTGGCCTTGAGCTCACTTTGGTAGCCCAGGCTGGTCTTGAACTCGCACGGATCCTCCTGCCTCAGCCCCTCGAGTGCTGGGATTACAGGCGTGCACCACCTTGCCTGGCTTTTCTTTTCTAATAAATAAGAAACATGCTTTAACAGCAGTTAGTCATTTACTTATAGCTAATGTTTATTGAGTGGCTACTGGGTGTGAGCAGCTGACACTTGGGCCACATCAGAAACATGAAAACAATGATCCCTTATCTTAGAGGTCCTTTTTAAAAGCTTTATTTATGGTATTAAACTCTCAAGTACCGTAGGCTATTTGTAAATACTAATGGAATATACTGTCCATGTTCCATTGTTCTATGAACTGCAAACTGGAAACCAGAGGCTCAGTTTAGCTCACAAATGATTTTTTTGGTTAGACAAGTGGGTTTTAAATTTCCTTTCTATGAAAGAGCCATGCCCCTGATGGAAGACCCAGTCTGTTCCTGGCTTTGCTCATAGCTATCTGCCTGGCCCCCCTGGCATTTAGCATAATTGTGCTTCACATAGGCTTTTTATGTTTATCTGGAACTGTTGCTATAAACTTTCTGTCCTCACGTCAGAGAATTCAGATGTGTGGAATATATTCAGAGCTGTATGTAAAAATGGGCTGTTCCCAACCACTTGTAGGGAATCAATTCACAAGATCACCCACATGCAAACACTCTAAGGTCAGAAAGGCCATAACTCACATGTTTACTATTAACTGTGCTGATTATAAATTGACTATACCATTCCCTTCCCTTACATGAGAAAGGCAAGTTGATTTGTTGTTCTTAGAAAAATTGGTGACTTTACGGGAGAAATCAGCCCTTGCACTTGCACTTCTGACTCCATCACACACAGTGGCCCGTGTTGTTCAACTAATTATTTAATACTCGCTGATTGGTATCCCTGCCTGATCCCAGGCACTCCTAATTTAGCATCTAACTATATATTGTCTGGCAGAGTTCAGTGCCCACTGAGCTGTGGCCATCTTGTCTCTTTAACAAAAGGTGCACCTACTAATGTGAAGGCTTGTGTCAGGGCCACCGTGCCTCCCCCTGATTCCCTTGTGTGAGCTAGCAAAGGAGCCTTCCCAGGCATGGCACTGAGTGGAGCCCCCACCCCCTGCCTGCCTTCCCCCTGAGCACTTCCTCCTGAGGACAGCCACAGGGCCACATGGGGGCACCCACTGTGCCCCCAGCAGTGCCCTGGAAGAGCAGACATCTTGTAGAACTCCACAAGTAACTCATTTAATTTTTTTGAAAGCACAGAGCGTTCTGTTATCTTTAATGATGGGATGAGTCTTCTAGCTTCAGATTAACCAGGCACAATTTCAATTTATAAGCACAAATCTGCTATAGAAATACAGTAGTCATGTTGAAGTCTCAGTTTTTTACTAGGAGGATGTGAAAATTTACCTCCCAAATCTGGACACTTGTGCAAGTAAGAGGACTTGCACGCCAGGACAACTGGCAATAATAGGGACTGTCACAAGAAAAGTGGGACCTGGGCATCCTAGTGTCCACAGCCATAAAATAAGGAACATCTTTTACCAACAGCCACTGAAGAAAGTATCCATCCTGGTCTCTGGCCACATAGGACAAAGGAAGACAACCTCCCTTCTTTTGGCAAGGACTGCTACAGTGTCCATATCAGTAGATTAAGAAACAAAATCTATATAATCCTCACACTTCCTATTACCCTGGTCCTTTAGAGTTAGTGCTAGGACTTTCCAGAATGTGTTCCCACCCCAAGGAAAGGCTCTCTCTTTTGCAAGTCCCCTGGGGTATGATTTTTAGCCCCGATCATCACCTCTTAGCACCCACAAAAAGATGGTGTGGAACCTTCTGAAGAAGGAACCTTGGTAAGCTCTAATGTCCTCTTTGATCAATAAAATGGGATGCTCAGCCCTGGGTAGTTGCTTGATGTACCCTGTTTATCTGGCTTTGGAACAGGAAGGAGTAGAATGGCCCCTGGCACCCTATACTGGATGTATGTAGAACCTGATCCACAGGGATTCTTCAATTTCTGTCTCTAAGACAAAGGAAGAAGTTTCACCTTAAAGAAACTTGGGCCGGGCGTGGTGGCGCACGCCTGTAATCCTAGCACTCGGGAGGCTGAGGCAGGAGGATTGGTTCGAGTTCGAGACCAGCCTGGGCTACAAAAGTGAGCTCAGGACCAGCCTCAACTGCATAGCGAGACCGAGACCCTGTCTCAAAAAGACAAAAAAAAAAAAAAAAAAGAAACTTGGAAGAAGGGGCGGGTTTCCTATTTCTTGGGAGTTTCTTTCCTTTCAAGATCAAGAAAGTTCCACTTGATTCCAGTTTCCTTCTAAAGAAGTTTTTCTCTCTTAGTCTTTCAAACATGGAAAACAAATGTTGAAAGAGTCTTTCACAAGCTTCCAGTCTATTTGAGGACACACTAAAATATTTCTGAACCTGAGTCTTTTTAGGCTAAGCAACTCACATGCAACGCACATACACGAAGTCCCCTGTATTTATGCTTATATGTGTTCATCTAGATACAAATAGACACACACAAACACCTTTT
>PVJA010055875.1:0-11010 GCA_004027025.1 Myocastor coypus
GAAATAAAATCTATGAAAGGCCTTTATGTTTGACTGAGTTCCTCCTGCCATAGGCCTCAAAAGATGAAATCAAAATCAAATCACAGATGCTACAATTTCACATCAGCAAATCAAAACTAAGTTATTCATCTAACCTAACAAAAAGTCAAGAAAAAGATGACACTCCCAGGCCCAAATAGACACACTTAGCAAGCATACCAGAGAAAGAAGTTCCCTTGGTGTTTGTTTGTTTATTTGTTTGTTTGTCTTTTGAGACAGTGTCTCACTATGCAGTCCAGGCTGGCCTTGAGCTCACTTTTATAGTCCAGGCTGGTCTCAAACTCACATTGATCCTCCTGCCTCAGCCTCCCAAGTGATGGAATTACAGGCATCTTTTAAACTATACAAGAAAAGCAAACTGAAGCCACCATGTTAGTCAGATTTCCTATCACTGAGACAGAGTACTCAACATCTAGCCACAATGTTGTTTAATTTGGCTTACATTTTGGGATCATAAAGTCTACAGCTGGATGCAAAGCAAAAAGTCATGGCCAGGCAAAGATGCTTGGTTCATGACAACCAAGAACAGTGCCTGAGAGGAAAGGGAGAGGAAGCAAGACCACACCTCCAGGACCATTGCATGCATAGCCAGAGTGTGCTTCACCATCCTTCTGGGAGAAACTCAAAGTAAATGTAGTTGATGCTCCATTCTACTGACCATAGCCCACCTCGTGTCAACTTGCTATACAAACACATCTCCTAAAACCATGCTTCATGTCCAAATAAAGATTGTATCACATTGATAATCCTGCTAACATGCTATACTTAGAAAGGTAACAATTTGTTCCATACCTTTAACAGTTCCCGTGTTTTCTAAAAGTCCACGCCTCTTCTGAGACTGAATGTAAACTCTCAGATGTAAACTTCTACTGTATCAAGTTATGTAGTTCCAAGGTACAATGCCATGGGGTAAACATTCCCATTCTAAAGGGGTAGAATAAGGAGATAGAAAAGAATCAAGCTAAAACAGAAACACAACAGAACAAATATTAAGCTATGTAACTCCGTATCCAATATCTGGGGCATGTAATGTTAAAATGTGAGTTTCAAAACATCCTGCATCCCTATAGCCTTGCTGGCTGCAACCTCCATGGCCTCAGTCTTAGGCTAGCTCACTGACAACAAATAGCTTTGCGAAGCAGAAAATCCACATTTGTAGTATCTTCAAATTTCTGGAGTCCCCACCACATCTTTGACTTCATCCTAATAGATCAATAGATTGCTCTTGCAAGAATTCCTTGTCTAGACTTTCAGTACTTCCTTTCAAATCTGGGCAGAAAATTACTCCATCTCTTGTGTTGTTCTTGCTATAAAAATAAGAGTCATGCTGGTGATGCCAAGATTTTGTTCAGCAGCAATATTAAGCAGGACCCCCACAGTCAGGGTACCATCTGAGAGCTACAATGACTGAGCATGGTGAAATGAATCCACGGTGAACAGTCCTAGGCATCCTTCTTGAGCAGAGATTCTTTTATCGAATGAAAGATAACACTTTGGTACCCTTGAGCCTAAATGAGTGGAGTCAGGCTGATTGCTAAGGTATCCTGAAGACATCTTCTTATACCTATATAAAGTACATGATTTCTTTTTAATGACATTGATATCTTTAGTTACTACACTTGCTTTGGCCAAAAGTTACCTGTAGTAACTTTTGGGCAAAAATTAAACTTTCTCAAACTGTTCTGCTTTGTTTTGTGCTATGGATTCTGCAAGAGCTGGTTAAAGGCAGTCAGCTATATCCATGCCACAGTTGGAACATTTGGCTGTCCTGTGCCACCAGCTTAGCCAGTCTCCCACCCTTAATCTCAGCCTCCTGCAAAATCTTATGGGATAGGCAAAATACAGATCTGTTTTTCTGCTACAGTATGACACATGAGGCCTCTAGCCCAGTTTCCAACAGAGTACTCATCCCTAAATGTAATGTGAACCTGGCCTTTATTATCTGCTTTTTTATTAACATTCAAATCTTCTAAGATCCAACCAGAACCACTTATCAAACTCTGTAGCATTTTGGGTCTTCTTTATCCTACATCTCCAAACTTCTCAGGCTCCTCCCAAAAATCAGCTGAGAAGGCCTCCGGATCACATGGTCAGGTACAGTTGTAGCAACAGCCCCGCTCCCAGTATCAATTTTCTATTAGTCAGGTTTACCATCATGAGGCACAACGCCCAGCACCCACAACTTAAAAGAGGAGATATTTAACTTTGCTTACAGTTTGGGGGGATTTAGTCCCTGGCCATCAGGCTCCAGGGCAGAGACATCATACTAGAAGGGCATCATAGAGTAAAACCACTTAGCTTGTGGCCGCCAGAAGCAGAACAGGAGAGCAGAAGGGTCAAGGGAGTTAATGTAGCCCCAGCAGCCAGGCCTGCAAGATTCTCCCAGACATCCTTCGAAGGGTGGTCTATCAATCCCCCAGGGTATGTCAAAGCAAATGAAGCTCACACTTCAGTCTTCCTCCCTGAGATTAACAAACCTATGTTTTGTATTGTGCCGTTTTCTTCTTCCTACTTAAGCTACCTAATAAGGGCCAACAGTCCTACCATACCCAAAAAAGCACCTCTCTAAATCTTTAGGTAGAATACTGCCTAAAGATGGATTATTAGGGGGAAAAAAGGCATTTAGATCTTGAAGTTTCATTTGTTGAAATTTTGTTTTGATGTGCTGTAAGAATGAAGTGACATACGGATTCAATAAGGAGAAAAATGAAGTGGTACCATTTGAGACCTCTAGGGATAGCCCAGGTGAAGAACTCTGTGCATCCAACAGAGAACTGAGGAAGACGCAGATCAGCAGGACTCAAACTGGTTAAATGTGACAGGTGAAAAGAGCAGATAATTACCTAGGTGTGCATTAATTCATAATATCAGGGAATGACTGCAATTTCTTCAAATACCTGGTTAGTGACTATACCAGAGGATGAGACTGGTGCTGCTGTCAAGGGAAAATGACTAGACATTTGTCTATTCCTCCCTAAAATCACACCCACCCTCCCCCATGTCACACCCCCACAAAATCTTGTATGGAAGTAATGTCTCAATGATCACTCAAAACAGTTCTTCACACTGTCCTTCAAACAGAACTTGTCATGAGGGATACCACTTAAAATTAGTAAAGGGAATATTTAATTTGGATCTGGCTGGGAAATGTGTGATTTTTCCATGCAGAATTGGAGTTGTCACAAGTGAACTGGAAGAGTGGTCCTGCCTTTTGAATTGGAGCAGACAGAATGGTGCTCAGGGAGAAGTAGGAAAGGCAATAACTTCACCTGCCAATGCTGTGACCCAAGACGCTGCCTAGACAAATGTTTGATAATTATCATCCCCACTGCTGTTTTCCTTGATTCTTGTTTGTTCATATAAAAATATTTGGGGTAGCCCAAGCACTTGTTTTCATGTGGATCCAAGACTGCAAAGACTTGAGTGAGGCCATGTGAGGAAGATACAGGACAGCAACTACCAAACCTTCCAGGATAGAAGAACAAGACAAGAGGAATCTATATATAAACTGGCTTCTTCTTCGTTCCTAAAGAAAAACCATTTTTACTAAACAGAAAAGAATGACTTTTGGATGGTCTTATTTGAGACATGGCCCATGGGACTGGGTCCACATGAAGCACAGTTTAGCTCTACTTGATCTGTTTCTGTGCTGTGTTTCTGGAGTTGGAGCCCATGTTTTGTAGTCTACATGCACTTCTGCTTTCTACTACCAGAGGCCATTCTCAAGCCTCTATGGCCTAGCCTCCTACAGCAGCCAGGGTGGAAAATAGTCCTTAAATCAGTGGACCAGCTTGGGGCCTGTGACCTGGATGATTTAGCAGGTGACCATGAGCCAATGTTGAACAGAGGGAACTGGCTTTCTTATGGGGGCATAAACCTAATGTCCTGGCCTCCTATGGTTGCAAAAGTTCCCTAACAGCACAACTCAGCCCAGGAAATGTCTCAGGTGACCTGAATTGGACGTGAGTGCTCTGCTCATTTCCAGGCCTCCGCTGTTTTGGAATGTTGCTATGCATTATTAAACAGCTGCCTCCTCTCAGCCAAGAGGTGGTTGTGTTTCAATGGCGGGTGAAGTAATTCCTGTTTATATGTGCATTTGCAAAGAGTTTGGAACTCTTTGGCATGAAAAGCATCTCATAATACATCATTAATTATTTCTAACAATAGCTGGGAAATGGTGAGGGCTCTCTCACATATGCATAGACTTTGAAAGGTGATAGTCAACCAGAAACGACTTCTGATGGGCTTTGCTTTCATCCACTTGATGTGCACGCAGCTGAGAATGTCACTGTGATGGCAAACCACTCTTGAGGTCATGTTGTGGAATGCGTATCTGATGAGATACGACTCCCCTTCCAAAAGTGTGAAGCCGAATGGCCATCTATGTGCACAGTTGCCTGGAACGCTGAGAACCAGCATGCTGGAGAAGGATTTGTATTTTATTCAGGCATGTAGCTATTGTGGTCATCATGGGCCGGTAAGCTCAAGGGATTGTGAAAATTGAGTTATTTCCTTCAGAACACTAGCCAAAAAAGTATTGCTTAAACCTGGCACTCTCATACAAATCAAAAGCTATGTGTTGCCTAATCACATATTTTGATAGCTCATTTCTTCAGAGGGATAAAATGATTTCACAGGCAGCAGTCCCAGGTATTATTAAAATTGTTTTACAAATGGGGGAAACCAAAGCAAAGAAAAATTGAGTCATTTGCTGAGTATCTCGGCTGAGTCTCAGCAAAGTTAAGAAACCCTCTTGCCTTGCTTTTCATCCAGTTGTCCCGTTACGGAGTCACAGGCTCAGACAAAACAGCCCCTTCACTTCACTTTGAGGTTTAAACCTTCACTGCAATTTAAGGTTTAAATTAATTCAAAACTTCACTATGAAATAAGAAGGAAACAAAAATACACACCAGAAAAAAACTAAGGCTTGGATCAACTGAAATTTTCTCCCAGAAAGGAAAAAAAAAAAAAAAATTGCAAAAGGAGCTATATCTTTTGGGCGTTAATTAAAATTCATTCACTGTAAGACACATCATCAGCAATGTCCCCCAAAAAACTCAAAATACTTCCCCTAGCTTTGAACACACTTACCCCATGATTTTTGGTAAGAGAGTTTTCTTTTGGAAGTTACTTGACTTGTCATGGCTACAAGCTCGCAAATGTGCTAGTTCGGATTTTCATGGATTCCTACTCAGTGACTGCTTCCTTCAAAGCATCCGTATGTCCCATCTTTTTGATAGGGTTGAAAAGGTAGTTTTGAAGGTCCTTCACAAAACAAAACATTACCACATCACATCGTGGGGCCCTGTGCTCGCAGCCCCTTTTACAAACACAAGGAAAGACATTAAACAAAATGAATCAAGCAAGACCACTTTTCTCCCACGCAATTAACAAACGGTTAGTTTTGCATACATCTGCTGGACTCCTTATCACATTCCTGTATCTCTCACTCTTGCCCACAACTCCGAAAGCTGCAATTCGAGAGTTCTCAAACTGAACATTGGGTCCAGGCCAACATACAAACTGTGTGTTTGCTTAGCAAACAATCAAGGGTGAATAATGTGTTGTCATTCTCTGACCTTACAAGGAGGTTGCATATAAAGTAACAACCTTAGTCACAGTTCAGAATGGCAGCACTGAAGCAATTTATTCCTTGGCTGAGAGTCTTTCTTTCCCTGTCCAAGAACAAGTGGTCTGCTGCCTTGCACAGAGCGGGCGGGGGATGCTCAGCACTTAGCCTTTCATTCCCTAAGCAAGGCAGGAGGATGGAGGACTTGCAACATAGAAGCTCAGGTGCTCTGCTGGACCCCTGGCTCAGAAGAGCTATGTCACCCTAGACTTGACCTTGCCCTTTTTAACCTTACACTGTTAATGGAACTGAGGACTTCGAAGGCCTTCTCTGGAAAATCTACAACTCAAAGAAATGAAGTTAGAGCCTCTTTGCTCCTTTGGGAGAGATCTGAATCCATCTCTTCTATTTCCTGCTGCTGCCTACCTGCAGTCTCCTAACAAACAGCAACTCCCTCTTCTGGAGTTGCCTCTTGCACAGTCAGAAGACTCTGCTATCCCTGAAGGACATCAGGGTGACCGACTTATCCAGCCATCACCACTTGCTGTGAGTGTCCCTGAGTATGGTGTCATAATACGGGCTGGTTCCCCCCGCTCCTGGCTCACAGTCTCAGATCTCTGCTAGCTGGTCTTCCCTAGTCTACAAAGGCATCAAGTCCCACTTTTTCAGAACCAAGCCATGAAAAAGACAAGCCCTTACCACACTTGAACTCAAAGGCACTTTAAAGGGAAGAGCCACTGTACCCATGCCAAACATGGAACAAGGTGGAAAGACGTTAACTTACCCAAGGACTCCAGTCCCAGTAGGCTGGAATGTGAACTCAGGAGCTCCTTGGAAGCTGGGTTCATACTGTCTACTGCCTCACTGGTGGACCTTCTATAGGAGCCCAAGTCCAAACCCCTCTGCATGCAACCTAGAGTGTGACTCAGAGCTAATACCATGTGGCTGGCTTTTTTTGATTCCTAACCCCCTGCCCCTGTAGCCACCCACACCCTGGGCTCACCCAAAGCGAATTCTTGTCTCTACCAGTATGCTAGACACACTAGGTGATAAGTGCTGATTTGCTGTATGAATAAAGGTATGAGTTAGGCTTTAGTTTCATTTAATAGTGTGCTGTCATGAGGGTGTGGAAGATGTCCCAAAGATATTGTAAACTTGCTGAAGGGGTACAACAGACTGTGTGAGTGTGTGTGTGTGTGTGTGTGTGTGTGTGTGTGGACTATGAGTGTGTGGGTGTGATTCCATTGGAAATATTTATATGCAAATTAAGTTGAAATACAGTTCCACTCTGATGGAATCATAGCTAGAATAGTCAAATTGAATACTTGATAGGATTTTACATACAAAAGAGATCAGTGGCTTCTGGGAAACACTGATTCATGGAATTTGTGCAAGTGTTATCAACTATTTCCAGGAAACAAATAAAAATTCAGTATTTATAGATTTTTAGCCAATGGGACTAATACTATTTTTGAAGTATTCATATTTGCCTACCATGGCTTGTCCAAACACACACATATATACATGTGTACACACACACGCACACACATGCACACACATGCACACACCCATACATGCTCTTATGACTGTGTATGCCTCTGTAGTTCTGCCCTGTTTAGATTGTACAATACCATCTGTGTTTTCTTTTTTCTTAGATAACATTTTATCCTACCCTAGCATGTACTGTATCCCTCTCACCTCTTTTTTCTCAAGTTCTCATTCTATCCAATGGCACTGTGTGGGAGGTCTTGCTGTGAAGCAATTCCATTGTGGCTTTATCTGTAACTCCTTCTTTCTGTTTTCTCACACACTCCTTTAAGTGGAGTGTGGCACCGCTGCAAATTTTCACTCTAGGCAGAGTCAACTTCAACCATTATCACTATGATGGATCTGTTCCACCAAATCTTCACTTAAAAATTCAGCTCTTCAAAACAAACAGCCAAACAACAACAAAAGGCAAGACTGGGTGTATTTGACTTTTCTGAGTGGAGATCACATAAACGAAGATTAACCAGGCATACGTTACTGACGAAGTTGTGCGGTGGGTGCACAGCGGCCATGTGTTTATTCACAACTGAGAGCAGAGAGCAGCAATATGGAGCCACAGCTAATAAAAATCTAGTGTAGAAAGCAGAAGACACAGTTATCATGTAAACATCTCCACATCTATTCAGAAGATTCTTATCTTGGTAGATGTCTGATGTGGATGCTAGCATAGCACTATCTCAGGAACAAATCTTCCATTTTTCCAGAAAAGAATGTCACACGTGTTGTAAGCAAACACAGGAGTTGACAATGACTGTCCTCCATGCCAGGCAACCAGGAGACAGATGGCAGCCCAAGAAATCTCTACAGCTACTGCCAAGGCCTCTGTAAGTGGTGTAGCTGTAACATGGCTAACAAGAGAAAGCTAGCTGTCTTCACCCTGCCACACTGAGATTGGTGGCCTCTTCTGGAAAAGATGCATGTGGCTAGGATTAGGCCCCTCCCAACAGCCTTCAGGTTTACATACTGCTTGGTACAAAACCCGACTCGGAAGTGATTACTATTCTCTATCAACGCTTCTTTCAGAGGAATTAACCATGTTGGTAAAGGAAGTTTGAATGTACTCAGAATATTCTGGTAGTGTATCTGACATGACCTCATTTCAATATTGAATTATTAGCCAAGAAACTTAAAGAAGTAGAAGATAATTTGTATTTGTTGCAGCATTAATATCGCACCCATGAAAAAAACATCAGATCATGGACCAAGTCTAACTGCTCCTCTCCAGTTTTCCATTCTTACCACTTAAGCCTAGGAAAAACTCAAAATAGTAACAGACACACACCATTGGGGAGAAAACTTTAAAAGTCAATGGCAGAATCAGAACTGTTTTCATGTATTGCCTAGGAATATGGCTCAGCATTTTGTATACTTACGGTTAAAAAGGCTCTTATCTATACAGATTGCAGATACAAAGCTGTCATCACAATAGACTTCATCCAATTTATCTATTCATCCAGGAGCATCAGGCTGGCTAAATCAGGTGTGAAAATATTGAAATACTTCCATTCTGGCTGATAAGTAGCCAGTGACATAGGCCCAATAAACCCCCAACTGAATTCTTCTTTTTAGAACAAGTTCCCAACAGAAAAGTCCCCAGGTACCTGCCTCAGCACCGTGACTTATATCACACTAGTTGGTTGGCAATTGGTGCCATAGTGGTTTGACAAATGTTTTTCCTTTTACAGTGGGCTGGACCTAAGTTACTATATTCAGAGTACCTGGTTCCACATCTGAGGAAAATCAACAGCTATGTCACCGGACAAAGATGATGTCAAGATAAAAGGAAAAGTTACCAAAGGGCATACATAAAGGATGAGGGGACACTACTATATTTACTGGATCTTTGAAGGAAGCTCTTAGAACTAGTGTGCTTTCTATACGATGTTCTGTGCTATAGTCAGATTAAAAGACTTCATCACAATGTATATAAAAAAAAAAAGGCATAGGATGGCAGAGATGGCGCAATTTCAAAGCTCCAGTAGTGTGTACAGATGGGGTCACATAAAGAATCATGATACTGTCTAAGGTCAAGTGCAAATTATTAGAGCAAGAATCAAGGTTAGCTATTTTGTAGGTCAATTCTAGCTGGCTAGGGTAGAAGAGGAGCATCAGCTACTAAAGAAAACTGCAAGTGAAAGGAATAAAATTCAGGTTTTCAAGTGCAGGTGGCAGCACTGTAGAGAGCTCAGCCCATCTGCTGCTCCACATTACTGTGTAGACAAATTCCAGGGCCAAATGGGTCTGGGCCCATGAAAGCAGCTATTCGAATGTTCATGACCAACAAACAGGCAGAGAACATTTCTCATCTCAAGTTCCACAGCGAGATGCAACTGTCTGTCAGATGCACGTGGCATGCACAGTCTCTCCTAAAAGTCAGCCATCTCTTGTTTCATACCAAGAACCCCTTTCTTGGTGTAAAGGAGCAGAAATGACTTTCGGGTCTTTACTTGTTACCAAAGTTCATAACCTCCTTGAATTCAGACAGGAGCAGTCTGTAAAGTCAGTATTCCTGGGTCTCTGCCCATCATTCCCCACATGGGCACCAGAGCTCATTGGCACAAACAAGAGCTTCTGCCAAACTGTCCACAGCATACAATCAACTCTCTGAAACTTCCACGTCCATGAATGGAACTCACCATAGATTGAACATGCCAGGGAAAGAAGATTACAACTGTTCTAAACACATGCAGGCTTTTTTTCCCTGAAAACTGCAGAATGACAACTGTTTATACAACATTTATATTGCATTGGGTATTATAAATAAACTAAATATAATTTTTAAAGTCCATGGGAAGCTATGCACAGACCATAAGCAGATTACATTATTTTAGGCAAGGGAATTGTGTATCTACATACTGCAAAAATCAGACCTTAAATCAAGAACTATTCTCCACAGATACCAAGGGACAAATGTAAAGCCTGGCTAATCTTGATTATCAACTTGACTAGATTGAGATGCCTAGAAAATTAAGAGTGTATACTTCTGGGTGTGTCTGGATTGTTTATAGAGACACAACCTTGGAGATTGTGTGTGGTCCTCAGTCCTCATATTCTCAGGCTCTTCACCTACTTTCTGCTTCCTGGATACTATGAAGTGAGTAGATTTCCTCTACCATGCTCTTTCATGAGCAGAGATGAGCAGGCCATTAAGGCTGAAATCTCAGAAACTGTGAGCTAAAATAGCTCTCCCCTGCCTTTAGGTGCATGTGCTAGGCAGTACATTACAGTGATGAAAAACTGACCAATACACAGAGAAAAGATGGTGTTATGAAATGTGTCTAGTTGTCCCCCCAAAGCCTCATGTAGTCATTGGGCAGAGACTTGTAGAGTTTGAGACTTGATCCATGATCCCTGGGATTATGGGTTTTAGTACTGATGGGATTATGGGTCAAAGTACTTCTGGGATTATGGGTGTAGCCTAAGGTGGGGGCTAAGGTGGAGAGCCTGAATGTAATATAAAGAGAGACAGAGAGACAGACTAGAGCTGTTGCTGCTGCTCTGCTGCCCTGGTTGATTGGCTGCCTTTGTCACCATTTTGTTGCTGTTCCACTGCCATGAACTGGATACTCTCCGCCCTGCTCTCCTCAGCCTTGCGTCCGCTGAATATGGACTGAAACCTCCATGAACTGTGAGTTAAATAAACCTTTCCTTCCTTCATTTTGAGTGTTGGGTATTTGTACCAGCAACGAGCAAAAAGTAACTAAGACAGATGGCTTCTTGATGGTTTGAATGAGGTTACAAACATAAGTTAGTACCTCACAAACAACATCTTTTCTTTTTTTTTTTTTTTTTTTTTTTTTTTTTTTTTTTTTTTTTTTTTTTTTTTTTTTTTTTTTTTTTTTTTTTTTTTTTTT